>JAUTBZ010148226.1:0-26789 GCA_032361785.1 Lepetodrilus galriftensis
TAAAGGAAGATATGATATAAATATAAATAACCTTTTCAGATAGGAAAACATCTACGGTAAACAATCCAAGATGGCGGAAGACATCTAGATTCATAACCGAATGATCACATTAAGTTTGATGCAAACATGATAAGATAGTTACCTGGTTATGATTATAAAAACAAACTACCGTAGTTGGACTACCAATTGACAATGTTAGAACTCATGTATACATTTTAATATTCAGCAGATGGACGTTATTGAATGTAATTTGCCCGTACGTATTCCTGTAATTTTCTTTTCAATACTAACCTTTACACTCTGGATCCAAGTGATTTGGGGAAGATTTCACAGATTTGTTGTCGGTAAGTTTCCTTGCAGTTTTTGGACTCGGAACATGAGCTAACTTCTCAGTGCATGGACTGGAAAATAATAAAATACATTGCATCAGCAAAAAAATGTATGTTACACGGATTTCATCATAATAATTCTCCGAACGCGCAATCCTGCGTCCCATACGCAAAAATTTCAAGTTTGGACACACTTTATTAATAAAAAATGTTGATAAGTATATCAACATGCGTCCCCAGGACTCTCAAAAATTGAAACCCAAGTGGAACCCTGCTAGAGTCCAGTGAATGGTGTTAAGTAGTGGAAGTACTTTCACTGTTGAGCATGTTTGGTTACAGCAAGAGGATTTTTATTTATTTATTTAATTTATTTATTTATTTAATTTATTTATTTATTTTTAATTTTTTAATTTATTTTTTATATTTGAATTAGCGCTTAAGAGTTGCTTTCAAGATTATTTAAATTATATCACGACTTGTCAGGTTAGGGCATGAAGAAACCCACAACATCTGTAAGAAACATCTATAAGAAATGACCATGGTTGTTCAGTGAAGTGTGAACAATTTGAAAGTGGTGGTTACAAATTATTTATAACAAAATTTCAAACTTAAGTTTGTTTCGAGAAATCAGTGTCCAGGCCACTAATGCGTATCTAGATTCATTTTCTGTGACTCAAAATTTGGCCGGATGCCATACCCCAGCAGTTTGTCTTTGACACAGAGACTGTCTATGGTCGTCAGCACATCACGACCGTGTCTCTGCTGGACCAGGCTCTCTTTTGATTGGATGAATCTAGTCAGGTGATCCTGGACGTAAGGCAAGTTCAGAATTGCGCTGGCACTGAAAAAAAAAAGAAGTTTACAAGTACAGTGCTCCCTCGATATAACGCTGAAGTTGGGGTCCATGACATGCCACCCGCGTTATAATACCCACGTTATATCAATGAAGAAATTAAAAAAAATATTTTTTTCATTTTTAAAACGTGGACCCCGCGTTGTATCCGAATCCGCGGTGCATCGAAGGGCGTTATATCGAGGGAGCACTGTATGCACTGTCAATTAGTTATCATGATGATCCCTATAAAATTGCTTATCTAAATCCACGTAAGACGTGTACGTTGCCGTTGTTGTTTGATAAATCGATATTAGAAGTGGAATGATATGGTAGCCATTGTAAAACAATTTGTCTCTTTGCATTATTGGTTTCAGACAGCAGGATATTGGGCTATAGCATTAATACTTCAAGCAATTTAAGTGCAATGGCATGAAGTAAGATTATCAGTAGGATATTTACTGCTAGGACACAATCATGAGACTAATATCAAGTGAGATGGCTAGTGTACAATGTTGTATTGCCTTAGAGGTTTAACTGAAAGGATGATGATACTACAGTACTGTCTATTTACACTCTTCAGACTGAAAAATACATTTCATGACTTTTCCATTTATTCGGTGATCTCACACATTTCTTCAAAGATAATTATTTTATATTTTGTCAAATTTCATGTTGTTTTTATTCACTTACGTTACTCGTATCCATACAAATAGCATTCAACTGAGATATGAACAATGATTTATTATTTAAGAAAGCATCTAAAATGCACATTGTTAAATTTGTTGCCCATGCAATGAGCATTCCCATTATTCTGATGTTTAAATGTGCAGTTAACTGATTATTTAGTATTGCTTTGACATTAATGTGAAGGCAGATAATCTTCTCTGGTGTTTATATTAATGTGTATAATTTAATTGCTATCTTGGAAAAATGTAGGCGGTGGGATAGACTACTGGTTAATCTAGAATACCAGAATAGTTATCATGAAATATGTACAGAATTTATGTCCTTAACCAAAAAGTAATTGATTTTCGAATTCATGTACATTAAAAAAAACTGTTATAAATTGGTTTGTAGGCTAGATCAACACAACCCTACTTGCCTAATTAAGTTCAGGGTTCTAGATAAGCGTAAACCTTTCTCATTTCTCACCGCGTTATTGGTCACAAATTTCAATCATGTCTAGCCAGCTTTCATATCTGTAAAATTATTACCATTTTGCAAACAACTTTACTTCAGCGGTAGTTATATGCTGCTTTCTAAGGTGGTTATGAATAAGATTAGGCAACAGATATATCCACAGTATGTAGACTGTGTAACATTAATTACAAAGCGCTAGTGTATGTGTTTATTATCTCTTTTGCTTTAGTTCTACATAACTCGACTGATCTGTTGTCATCTCAACAGAACAAGTCATCTGCTCATATAATTTGTGAAATTATTATTGAAAAATCAATCTTACGATTTGTTTCTGGACTTGTGTCATTCAAACTAGGTATGGGTAAATGTTACGTTCTCCTTTGAGTGTTAGATGAATGGGTTGGTACAGTTGGTTGTGTGTATGACTACAATACTGAAAGTATGAGTTTGAGTCTAATCTGAGGTCTTGTCGCAAATTGGTGAAAGATTCCTGCAGCGACGTTGGACTCCATAATCGCTCAGTCGCCTCGATCTGCGGCCGTTGTATCTTTTCTGTGATTGAACAGTAGAGGAGGACCAAGCAGAAGTACGTGCCTGTATACACAGTAAATAGATATCCCTGGTTTATATGTACTAGGCATGGCTCGCGGAGCCCAACATAACATTGCTACATTGCCCTTATTATTTGCTAGTTTCTATGCATCTTGGTCCTGTGTGATACGTTCTCATGATACAGTCAATCCCGCGCATACAGAGTAGACGTGTCTACAAAACAGTGCGCAAACATGTAAGGGTACCGCATTACGGCATTCATCTCTTCGAATGGCGATGTTGCGGAGATGTGAACAGGAACAAAGCCAAGCCCTGTGACCCTTCGGCAGCTCAACTTTCAGTAAGGGTAGAGGGGTAGGGGAGGACAATGTCCTCAATGGAGAGGGAGCAATGAACAACGGCATAAATACATATTTTATAACAATTGTAAAATTGGACCATTTATTATTTTAAATTGTGTGTGTGTGTGTGTATGAAAGCTGTGCCATGAAATGGGTGACACGGCAGTGAAATTTGAGAACTAATTTAAGATTTTTTAAATGTAATTTGAGCATGTTGAGGTAGTTTGTTTAGGGTGAAGTTCCTCTGATGAATGAGTCAGATATAAGGCCGTTCCTCAGTGCATGTACCACACTGATTCAGGGTGACTGATGGAAATTAGCACGGATTTGGTACATCCATACCAATTGATGTTTGAGCTAGTAATTTGTTTTACTCTTCTCGCTGGCACACGTAATTCTTAACGTGTCTCCTTAGATTTCCTTGATGGGCTTGGAAAAATCCAGCCAGCTCAGTGGCGTTTCTGAGGACATTGTGAAAATGACCATTCATTAGGCCAGGTTTGATGTGGTGCCGGTGATCTCGCTAATCTCTGCGGAGAGAACGAGGAATTATCTGTGAAAATAGCACCGAGCTTCAATTTGGATGAGATTTAGCCCAGGATGTTTCAAGCTTGTAGGAGATAAGGCTGATTGATTTGTTCAATTTCATTGTGTGAAAGATGGAATCAACCTCGGCAAGCAATACGCCTCCTAAAAGTGCAGTTAGTCAAATAAGGATCGCCTTTTTATCGACAATCCTGCTTTAAAGTGAAATGTGGTTTTTGTTGAAACAGATTCATCAAGTTTTTCGACTCGAAATGGAAACAAAGTTTATTTCATCCTCTTGAAAAGATTTCCAAGATTTCCGAATAGGGTGATTGAAGTTCAGATGCATTGATTGCATGAAAGATAAAAATACAAGACGGAGTAGAAATTGCAATAGAGGTGATGGTTGTGATGGTTGTGGTAGTCGTGATAGTTGTGATGGTAGTCGTAGTGGTATTGACAAAAAAGTGGGGAAGCAAGATGCGAAAGACGAGGGACACCGGGCAATCAGCGGCAGCACCTGGCCAGCGATCAGCGATTCTGATTAAATTGCCTTCATTCACTGAACCTATCGCTGTCAGACCTTTCCTTCACTCTTGCCTTTTATCTCGATTACACACTGGAGAATAGCTAATTTGCTGAATTGTTCGTTTAACTGGAACAAAATAGGCCAATGAGATTGTCTGTAAAGATAATATGACAGTGTTAATTTTTCTGGTGAACAATTAAGATATTATTTTGCAGTTATTTTGATTATCACAATTATTAATGTGCACATAGTTGTTTTGTTTTCTCTCATTTGCAGTTAATATTACATCTTTTCTTTTGATGATATTTTTCATATCTTGTGCTTAAATTACAATGAATTTTGTATTATGAAATATTCTTAACCCAGATCTTTCTAAATGTAATTGATAGCAGTAAAGTGATATTCTTTTGCCGTTATCACCCATTCTGGTTTCAATAATTAATACAATATTTATTTTTACAAAACATGACTCAAACAGTTGTGTATTGATCGAGAATTGTAAAACATCAAATGCAGTGAATTATGATTAAGATCAGTCACCAGCTGTTGAATAAAACATAATTAACAATCGGTTGCATGAAGAGCAACAATTGTTTTATACCGGCGAGACTAAATTTGCCTAAATGTTTTCAATATTTCGGAATACAATTACGTATGCTGTGCATGTTTTGAATTGTGAAACATTGATAAACATATGCTTGTAAAAATTCTAGAAAGTAGAAAATTGGAAAGAAATTCATTATAGCCAGAAAATAATATATAATTGAACATGGCATGTCTTAACAACCAAATCATTGCATGATTAACTGTATCAAATTATCCATGACAGGCAACAGGCTAGATGAAAAGACTAGCAATAAGATTAAGCAACCATGGTAAAATATTTATTGTTTTTTTTACTCCCGGATATGTCTCAAATGTTTTTTTTCCCAGATAGCAATGCTATGGGGAGTCTATTTCACACGTAAATGTATACGTACTGGATTCATCCAGGCAGGCCTGCCCCCTGGTGGCCAAACCATTGCCCCCGGAGACCCTGACAAAATACCAGAACGAGTAGACTGTGGCTGTTACACAAGCGAAGGGAGTTAATATCAAACATGCCAAATAAAAGTCAGTTTGTTTTCATATAAAGTAGCGAAAAAGCACCTGGAATACAATTTCAGCAGAGATCGCCGATTTCCTTGATAGAAGTCGTATGTGTTAGCGGATGGAAAAAAACATGCCTGCCTTGCAGATGTGCCTCTGGAATCTACTCGGATATTCGGACAGTGAGGGATTCCAGGGCGAGAGACTGGCGAGTGAAATTGCACCCAGAGACCAATTTCTTCTCCTGCCATCAAATTGAAGCCTACGTGAAAATATGCTTGACCTTTCGGTTTGGAACATGCTCGTTATATCAGCTGGCAAACATTTTCGCTAGCCAAATATAAATTTTCAAGTGTAATTCCTGCGATCAGGAACACACGAGTGGCGAGGTTTACCTGGCTCCATTAAGAATCCATATCATTCAAGTTCCGTATTTCCCCGAAGTGTTGGCAGGAGACCCAATCTTGAGGCGAGAATCTTTTCGATTCCTGTAGAGTTTGGTCTACGTTCCTTGCTCATAGATCCTTCGACTGACGTATTTATTTCTTTATCCTGGGTAGCACCACCAACCCACGTCCTAAAATACACAGCCCCAGTCAGTATGAAGAGCCAACTACAAGGTTTGCATGTTTTCTGACAAAAGAACGTTGAAAGCTGAGCAACTATGCAAGTAACAAAAAAGTGACAGGATTGTATAGTTTTACTCTGCTGAAATGGCTTGCATTCTTTGAATGGTAAATGAATAAAAGAACGTTATTTATTTTGGACAAAACCGTTTCGATGTCCAGAACACGTGTTTTGAACTGCTGCGAGCAAATAAAAAGTAAATTAAAAAATCGTAAACCTTTCTTGACGACTGTTATGTTTAGATTTGATCATTTGAAAGACTTCAAATGGATGGAGGGTCTGGAAAATGGAAATGTAATCTCCCAAAAGCAAAGGATCGTCCATTTGTCATCGCAAGTTTTCTCAACATGCTAAAAAGATGATAGAGAAATATGGTTTACAGAATGTAATCCAAATAAATGTTGGCCAGTTGGCAGTTTCTTCGCTAGGTGTAATTACAACTACCAGACAGATGAGGGAAGCCATACAATATCAAATGTATCTCCCCAATTCAATTTACCAGAGATCATGGATCCAATAGTTCATCTGAAGCCATGATGTATGGGGTATAAGCATCCACGTATTAACTCGTGACAAGGTTTAATAGAAAACTCTGCCCGAGGTGTTGTATAACTCCTGTATCAGCCGGTCTCAGAAATCTCCCTCACATTTGCTACTGACTTGGAGGTGTTAAATAATATGGATATTGGCCAGTGGTGGATATAACTGGGATATAACTGGGATAACACCGGCTCCACACATTACGGCCAACTCTGGTCTCCCTTTGGCAGACTTTTGTTGCCAGGATTACTTTAATCTTTGGAGTGACAGGCAATATTATGGACGGAATTCAGATGGTGTTACTTTGTGTTATCAGCAGTCCCAGCTAGTAATGTCCCTCTTGTTGGGCCCAAGGCAGTTTTATCTGCCATGGAGTTAATAAATTATAGTTTTTACAACAGAAAGCTAACAAGCTTTTTACAAGAGAAAGTTAGTGCATATTTTTTTGGGTATGCACATTTTGCTCCAGAAGGGTATTTACATTTAAGATGTGCAGTGCGATGTACCAATCGTGAAAAACTGATATGTATCATATATGGTAATCTAGTTCAAGTTTGTGCTTAAATAAATAAATATACGATTTGTAATAATGTGCATAAAATGGAGAGATGGAGAGGTATTCTAGTACAAATTTGCCCTTATATAAATAAGTATACACTTTGTTATGGTATGCACAAAATGGAGTGAAAGCCATATATTATGAGGTATTCTAGTACAAATTTGCATTTAAATGATTAAATGTAACATATTGCTGTGCTTGATAAAAACTATGTAATATATACAGTCGTATATTATAAGGTGATCAAGTGCAAATTTGTAATTTATCACATTGGATTCTATCACAACTCCATGTGTGTCCAAATTGGCGAGAAGTTTTATCGGGTATCAGTGGCTGTAAACAGTAAGGCCGGAGTCTGGCGAGGTGTGTATGTATAGCTTCTACTTCCTGTCCACCATTCCAGGTAGATAAATATACAGAGACTCTGAAGTGCTTCACCTGTCTGTAGGCCTACCACCACGGAGCGTGGGATACGACAAATATCTCCCCAAGTGACGGCTATTCATTGCTAATCAATACCAGTATGTCCGTTCTCCTTATTGTTACCGTAGTGCCGGGCAATATCTACCTACCAAGGAGGTAGTGTTGACAAGCTTCACACTCTGAATTCACCCAGGAGCATGAACCCTATTGTAGTTTTAAGAACTTTCAGATTGGAGACGTTTACACGCTGAGGAGGTAGATATGTTAAATCTTGGAGGTCAGGTAGTCGATGGACATAGTGTGTGTGTGTGTGTGTGTGATAGCGTCTGTTGAATATATGTATGATAGCGCCTGGTGGACATACGTGTGTGATAGCGCCCAGTGTGCCCGGGGATTATAACCAAAGTCAGCATGGTATTGATATGCCATTACCGCGCTATAGTCTCGAGTTCTCCGTATTCCGTATTCCGGTGACTGAACTACGTGGACACTTTCATCAGCGACCAGCAGCAGTGAACCCAGGATGCTACTTTATGTATTCACCGACGGGTGATTAATAGCTGTATTCACTGATGAATGTCTTTTGATGTCGCGTGAACCTAATATGCTTACTTAAGCAGTGTCTGTGGAGATGGTATGGTACACCCAGGAGTATTTACAGAGAGAGATACAGCCTTGAAATATTATCATCATTTTATATTGTACAGATATTCACCAAGAAAAAAAGTCTAATATTCTATATCAAGTTATTTCCTTGGAAAACTTACATATTTTCATAGAAGTCTTTGAGGTGTTAAAGGTCCGTATGATATGTTCCTGTCCAGTAATTGTGTGTGGTACTTGAATACATAAGTACTTATCATTAAAGTTTGCATCTATTATTCATATAAAAGGAGATAAAGGCCATATTGTTTCTGTCGGTGTCAGATTTCATCTGCGCTGCCTTTTCATGAAAGTTTAATGTCACGACATGTAGTGCATGAATAGCTCTACGGAATAATCTGCCCACTTCATGAAAACTTTATTTCGAACAAACAATAACAAGTGATAAGGAACAAATAATTACATTCCTTTGAGTAAGGTGAAACATGGTACTTGTAAAATGAACGTAATTGTGGCATATAATTGTAAACTTTGCATGTCTACCCGACTGTACTGCGTTGGGATGCTCAACATGCTGTTAACAGATAAATGCTCGTATTCAGTGGGGGTCTTCTGAAGTGAAGAATGAAACACATTTCTGCAGGTGTTTGTGAGAGGACAGACACCATGCAAACATACGTGATTGTCCTGCCACACACTGAGGCCTGTGTCTGCTAGGCCTGGAGGACATCAGACTAGGACAGGAGGACATCAGACTAGGACAGGAGGACATAGGACTAGGACAGGAGGACATAGGACTAGGACAGGAGGACATCAGACTAGAGCAGGAACGATTCAGACAGCTGATGACAAAAGACTGATGAAAACCTAACACTACAGAGTCTAACCCTGAACCCCATTTCCTCATTCCTTTCAGACCTAATCTCCTCTTTTGCAATGAAAACATATGTCTTTTGTGTGTGAAACTAACCGTCTCTCCCCTAAGGTTCAGTCCTACCTTACAAGCACCATCAAGGGATATCTCTTTATTACAGCATCAAGCTCTATTAAAAGCCTGAAAAGCACTGATTAAAAAATATGTCTTGGGATTTATCCATGTTTATGCTGCAAAGCTTATGTATGAACCTTATGGGATATTCATCGCACTGATTAAAACATGTAGGATGTCTTCTCACTGTGTTGGCAAGGCTGTTTGTTTGTACGCTCTTCTGTACTTACTTAATCTTGTGAGGTCTTCCTTCATTGACTGGGATGTAATGACCGTGACGTATTGCTAAACATCCATATGCTATTCCGTATATTCCATAGCATGCAGTAACTCCTGCATCAAGCCAACCATGGCGCGTGTATGATATTGGGGGAGGGTAGGGCACTGCTTAATACCAATATTAATTGAGCCAGACCCCTGTTGACATTTCTTACACATGAAGAGAGTTTTTACGGTGATGATATTTGGTATATTGATGTTTCTGTATTTCCGTGATTGATCGGGGCATTGCGATGGTTTAAATTAAATATGATAAATGACATTGCACAAAAGAGCAAGTGGAAATTAATGGGTCATTTTTCAGAAGATCCTTTTTAATTTTAGATTTTTCTAAAAATTGAATTTATTATCAAATTTTTCATCTGACCTCGTCATTGAAAGTTTGAGGGTTTGATTTATTCATTTGTAAATCTAGAAATGTGTAACTAGTTAATTTGAAATTGTGTTTACTATATCGAGGGTCAGCACAAATTTCCCAATCTTTATGGGGACCTGATTTACATATAAATCACCTTGCATTCAGACGTGTTCTTGTTAACTCTTAATCAAAATGCATGAGCATGTCTACGAATTTCCACCATTCTGTTTCCATTTGTATATATTTGTTTTTATTGATTCTGAATACTGTCAATAAATATTTTGTATTTTGACGACCGGCTCGGACACAGCTGTGGAAGTCACGGAGGACCATATGTCACCCGGCAGCTCAGCTCTTCTCCAGACTCCAGCATAGTCTTCTACACTGTTTATTGCAATGGAGAAAGCGAAACCTAAACTAGCCAACACCCCCCCGAGTTTAACTCCTGAACAAGTATCTGTTTCCTGTACATTCTCACAACTCCTTTTTCAGAACGATTATGATTCACTCGTTCTTGTAGCCATCTCGACAGATGGAAAAACTGCCCCTGTGTTTAGATGCCAAGTCCAAGATGGCTTTTTCTTGCGTGGAGATATGTGTTACTTTGTTATGACTTTGCACTTCTGTATAATACACCAAGCAAGCTGCCGATGTCTGTCATAAAATGTCAATCATCACGCTTCCTCCTGCAAATCGTATCAATATTTTCTGAACCATCAGTGCACGCTGTAAGAAGATTTATCCTGCAAGTTGAAGGAACATAAAATACTGCTGAAATGTTTCCTCTAGTGCGAAGAATGCTCAGAAAGTATTCAACAACACCTCATTCCAGGCATGTTTTTGATAACAACTTCATCACTTAGTCCAAGAATACAAAGGGCTCAAATGCTGCTGTTTTAAAGGTATCAATCATAACTGCAAACGCGGGGGAACACATCAATCATGCTTCCGCGATTGGGCAGACAAATTGCATCCACTGGGCATCCTGTAGTCTGCAGCATCACTGTTGAACTCCTAACTTTAGGTCCATAACTCGGGGGATGCTATCAGTGGGTGCCAGAAGATAGCATTACGTTATACTGTTTAGCATGATATATCTAGCTACAGCTCTGTATACCGAACCTGTCAACTTCATTCTGATTAAGACCTGTTCCAATCTGAATTAATCCAAATCACCGTTATCTAATGCATCTGAGATTGCCTCTGGCATGGAGAAGGTTAATCAGACTGAGAGTAATTGGTTATTTTTTGTAAACTTAATGTATATGATACAAGTAATAAAAAGTTTTACACATAGTGAGGAAGATTTGATAATTTCCAATGGTTTAGTGGTATGCGGATCTAGTCTTTAGGGACTGTAGATAAGCTTGGTCAATCAGTTGTGTGCTGTTCCTTGTTAGTTGGATGGTATACTGTATATTCCCCTAGCACTGCAGGTGGTTATCTCGCGGACCAGATACTAATACCCATCAAAGGCTTCCCGAGAGTTATCTCCTCCTGACAGCCCGTTTCCATCGAAAAATTCCCACCACATCATGCCAAAATGACATTTGTTTAGGTTTTACTTGCGGTTGGCATATTAGATGATTTAGAAAAATCTGGAATGTTGTCAAGTTTGAAGAAAAAGTATGATTTTTGTATATAGGCTTTGGTATATGTTGTAAATGGAGGCAAGTCTTGAAGGTGATGTGGAGACCACAACAGCTCATGGCTCTTCTTTCAGGGTCTTATGATAACAAAGAGAGATAAAGTCAGTGTTACATCTCGTATCAGCTTACTGTTTCGGCTTTTCTATAGAACTATTGTGTTACTGGAAGTCATAACTCATCGCGGCTGTTCCCCCCCAGATTGGAAAATATATGTGTTTGTTGAGCGGTGTGGATATTTATTGAAAATGCCATAAAAGCGAGACGTGTCAGAATTATGTAACTGAGAGTTGTTATAGTACTAAAAACCATTGGGAGATCTGCTGTAATCTTCTAAGTACTGTTATCTTTGTTGGTGCTAAACCATAACAATCTGTGTTAAAATGAAAATTATTATACATAGATAAGATTTTAACATAAACATGATAATCATTAAATAATCATATAAATGAAATGTTTCATTATTATTAATCCTTGGTTATTTATTCTGAAATTTCTTTTCAATTGAAAGAAAATGACTAAGTCTCTATGACTGTTGCTTTATTATCCATGCTTCATATTATTACTTATTAATTAATGCTCAAGTCATTAAATGTACTTGACTTGACTTAATTAATTCTTTGGCATAGCAGAAAAAGAAAATACCATTGATGTTTTAATAGTTTATCGATAATTAGTATTGTCCTTCTAGATATAGTACAAGATAGTCTGCTTTGTTTTAGTGCGTAACTGTTTCAGACAATATTTGCCATTAACTCTTTAAGTTCCATATTCTCCCAACCATTTAACAGTTCTGAACTTGATGACAGGCGGAAAGTTAACAAATTTCCCCAGAGCCAGGCAGACAGAGAAATAAATGTTTTGCCATTTAGAAATGCTAATAGCTCGTTAAACCCGCTCCAGTTTCCAATGGCCCTGGTATACTGAGACAATAAATTACGGTCGGTTTTACCCCGGTGTTAAATGTCCAGACCGACCTCAAAGCTTTATGCCACTGTTCTTCTCGGGAGTTCCAGGTCTTGACAAGTACGATTGTATATGTCGTAATGTATGGCTCCAGCTCATTATTTTTGCATAAGAAAAATACTTGGTCTATTCAGCATTGGAAGCAATACTCTTGTTGATCCCCAATGGGGCAAAAAGACGTGTATTTATGACGCAGAAAGAAATGGTTTGAATTTTGAAAAAAAAATGAGGTAGTTTCGAGCAGTACATTATCAGCATGTATCTTTTGTTAGGCAAACACATTAGATCATTTTGTGTTGCATACATAAACAATGCATCCTGCGGTTTAGATTTAGACACAACGCGTTAAGAAATGCTGCTATCTTTACAGAGGTACAAACACTTTAAGCCCTCGTTAAATCTTGTTGTGAATTCCCATAGACGAAACTTGCTGAAATATAGACATAAAACTTACAATAATTTTGTTACAAGCTTTTACTGATATGTTATTCTAAGAACCATAAATTTCTGAAAAATTGTGACGTTTGATTTTCATTATTGTTTGTAGTCGATATTTCAATTGAATTTAAATTAAACCCAGTGTAATTGACATTAGAGATAATGAATGGAAGTAATGAGTAGGACCAATTGGTGTGGGTGGTAATTTAATCTCCAAGGAATACTTCGCCGGGATAAGTCCAATTGAAATGAATATTAAATGACTCGGTTCGCGTGGAAGGCTACAGTAGGTGGTGAAGTCTTTGCCGGGAATTTAAATATTCAAGATTTAAAATTTCTCATCATCCCGCCTATTGGAAATAATGATTTTAGATGAAAAGCTTTGGACAATTTTATATGACATTTCATGACATCCATGCGTAAGATAAAAGACGTTTTTTAAAAGTCAATTGAATTTCAACGTAAATAGAATTATTTCCCCATTAGTTTAGAATTAATGGCAAGATGCACATTTAATTACTTTGATATACTATTTGCTTTCGGAGGGGCCACAACTGTTTGCTGAGAGACCCTGTGCAATGAAATGTAGTTAATGCTGTTCCAGTAACCCAACACTGCCTTGAAGCCCCAGGAGTAATTAGTGCTAGATTGATAGTACAAACTGACAATGGTGGAGCGGGCCACGTTATTTATATAGTGGTAAAGTGGTCATGAGGGAAGGTTTAGGTTCACAAGTGTTGCCCCTGATCAAATCGGCATGTACTGCGTAAAAATCCGGTCTGGTGTACGATTCGGCATGCCCTCGATCAGACGGGAAATATTAACTCTCGTTATTAAGTCTGCAGAGATTATTTCCGAAATTCCACAATATCCTGTTTAGCTGTTTTTATATCCCGTGAGGATGACTTGAGTAAATCATGCTGTCAATTTTAGAACAAATTAAGTCTTTTATAGTATTAGTATTCGAGTTATTGTATGGACATTTTGAAGTGAGACTCATGGATTTTCCCTTGGGAGAAAAAAAAAATCAATCCAATGCTAAAATAGTTATTTGAAGTGATAGTAGTATCCAGATTAAAAGGTTTGTTCCAGACATGAATGCATCCCTTTGAATTCATGGACAAATAATCCTTTAATAGAAAAATATCCAAGACTATTTCTTTTATTCTTGAGTCAGTGTTAGTACCCATGTTAAAAGGCCTATGCCAGACGCGTATGCATATTCATTCTTTTGTATTCATGAGCAAGACATCCTTTACAGATTATTGTCACAATTGGATGAGTGAATGAGTGAATATGGAGTTTAACATCGCTGCGGATCACAGTTTCGTGAAAGAATCTCAACCCTACAGGGATGTCGAGCAACAATTCACTCATACCTTAAGTAAAAAAATGTCAATAGTATTCTTGTAAATGTATGTATTTATTACTTGTTGTATGCATACAAGGATGAGGTTATTGTGGTTATTGCAAGATCACATCAGCCTCACATATTATCACATCAGCCTCACATGATCACATCATCCACATATGATGGTTCTGCACTTGCCGTCTCTCGTGGTACACACAAGGAGAAACATACCTGAGATTGCCGGGCCCCATTCCTGTGTCACATCCTGCAATGAATATGCAACAACAATGCTGTGTACTTGTTACCATTCATAGCGTCTGCATACCGGATTGCCTTACCTTGTAATTATGATGTATTGATATTACCCTGCTTACTACTCTTAGCCGAGTCCCTTTTGTAACGCAATGTGTCTTGTGACCTCATTAACCAGGGAGAAGAAAGAAACAATCTTGTTTGACAATATTTTCATGATGGTTTCAAGTTAAATGTAAGGATTTATATTTGTATATGTTTTTCTATAAATAGGAAGACAACATAAACAATCTTGTTTGAAAATATTTCCATAATGGTTTAAGTTAAATGTAAGAATTTATATTTTGGTATGTTTTTCTGTAAATCAAACGGGCTGTATTGTTAAGATTGGAAGGTTACTGGATTGATGCATGTCAAGAAGCAAGATAGCGTCTGATGTGATAATTACATTGGAAGTCGTCCAACAGAAATGATCTCATTATGAAGGCTATGTTGCATTACATAAATTATTTGAGCCAGTGCACCACGATTGCCCCGTGGAAAGTCTGCAAGCACTCCTGGGGAATAATGGCGCGATGCCTTCGTGCAGTAGTTTGCTGCACTGTATCACTGTGTTGCATCTATTTGTTCTTACCCTACTGTATATATCCTTACTGTATGCTCTTTGTCTGCTATTATTATATGCTACACAATGCATACTGTATGTCCGTACTATTTCATTTCCCATACCATTTGTCCATCCTATCAATTTCTACGGCATGTTCATACCACTGATTATGTCTACTATGATCCCCAACCATATATCTGTACTATGCATTTATGAAATCTCCCAACCATATATCTGTACTATATATTTATCAATGCCGATTCCTAATGGTCTGCAATATACGTCCAGGGGCAATGGAACCAGGCGATCCAACGACTATAAGATTGCTGTTTCCCTCCTCTAACCCCATTGATGCTGGGTTCATCAGACAGGGTTTTCTGTCAAGGATCTATTGTTAACCCAGTGCACCACTTCTTGTCAGTCGTTCAGCCGGTTTGTTACCACATCTTGTGCAGCTAGGATTTCACAGCTCAAGAAGTCATTACCAGAATGCCTGCTAGGCACTGCAATGCGACGCCAGCTCAAAAAGAGAGCTTGACATTCATGAATTGAATTTTACGTTGTTTTAAAGGATTTCTTCCACTTTGGACGGAAATTGTATTTTTGTCCTTCCCTGCAGTCGGAAGTATTCATATCCTGTGCCTCACACACCCCTTTATTGCGAAGATAACCACTTATCATATTTATGTGTACGTTGCAAGTAGGAAGTGTTGCCCAACAAATCAAATTTTATTGGTTGATTTTGATTTTAATTTTATTAATACAGTATTTTTCTCAAATCGAAATATAGTTTGTTAAGAATACAAACAAAACAACAATTATTGTCTGATTTAAATTATTATTTTCCATTTGTGTTTTTGGGGTTTTAATTAAAAAGTTTTCAGTGGAAAAAACGTACTGTTTCTGGATGCAAACTTCAATATGTAACAAGATCGGTTTGTAACATTAGGGATCTGTCAGATGGCCGTTCTAGCGTTGGTCTAGCGTTGGTCTAGCGTTGTTGGCGGTACTGGTGCAGACCTGATGATATCAGTTATCAGGGATGTTACTGCCTGCCTGACACTGTGATTCCAACACTATCTCACCAGTAATGAGACTGTCCTGATAATCAGGGAGGTGGCGCCACATTTTACCGTTTCTTCATCAGCCCGGAATTTCTCTCTCGAAATCGGGAAGCTTAAGTCGTGAGGAACCCTCAAATTTAGAGTTTTTGCGGGAGCTAAGGAGAGTGAAATTGCGATGCAGTGGCTGTGAGTGTTGCCTGGAGGTTGGATGACTGGGATGAGTTACAACCATGGCTCTGATTATTCTCATCCAAATGGTCTGATCTAAATGCTGAGAGGTGTCTGGGAGAACACGGACAAAGAACTCAAGACAGGAATCGCCTTTGCTTTTGGTTACGCTTTCCCTGGAGGGCATGTTGAAAGTCGGGACAAATTCAATGAAAGAATTCGCTTTATTCAATAATACAAGTAAATGTGCTTCTGTTTCTGAGCTTGATTGAGCAATATCCCCAGCATCACCCAGCCATGTCTCCATGGAGTTCAGTACAATGCTGTTCTTCAAAGGCCCCCCCGAAATCTGGCCTGTCCTCAAATGTTTTATTGAAGTATTGTAGGACATTCCTGCCACTGTTACGCACTTAGAGTTCCACTGAGGGCGACCTGGTACGAATGTCTACATCTATCATTTCACATTGCAGTCCTCCGGGGAGGTTGTCATTATTAGTCTATGGTGCTTGACTCCAAGAAAACATTAAAACATTAGGGAGGGCATCTCTTCAGAAAGTCATAAAACTTCATTAGGTGTGAATCGATTTCCCCCCCTATAACCACGATCAATTGTATCGTGTTTATCGCGCTGGTTATGTATGCACGGCAAGGCTATCGTCTCCTCTTGGATCTTTTCACTTCTTAATCCGCTTTATTGGAGCCATGCTCGGCCTCGGGTATCCTCACAGGGCCAATTTGTGACGAGACGGTATAAGGTTCCACTTATGGACATACGAGGAAACATGCAGATAAGTCCACTGGACCCTCGTGACAATGGCCCGGGTCTCGGTCTGGTGTTTTATGCCCCCCAGGACGTCTGATCGTATGACCAATGCCATGAATACATCCGTACATTTGCTGTAAAACCGTAATAAATCTGTTGCCTCTGTGGAGATAAAGATACGGCCCAGGGTTAACAACTTATGTTTCCCCTGAGCCATGGTTAAAATACATGTGTTCTAGGAGCCCTGTGTTCCAATGTTAATTGGGATCCAGGAGCCACGGACCATAAATTTGCGTTTATGCTTTCCAAAAACCCATAAAAGGAACGGGTCCGAATATGTTTTCAGAAGCCGTTGCTTCACTGTCTCTGTGTTAAATGGGGCCTATTGACAACAGATATCACATAGGAACTTATACCCAAGGCTGCAAACGCTTTGTGAAATGTCCCTGGGCTTGGGGTATCGGTCCCGGTCAGTGCATTGTGGCGGCTGGTTCAGGGGCCCTGGTGACCAGTCGGCCATGATGTGGGTGGACAGCAACACGCGGCCATGCTCCAGCCTGGAGTCCGCGGTGATTTATACCTGTGCATGTCCAGTAATCACCTGGTAAGGACAGCACACATGTTGAGAACAATTCATTCATGGGCAATTGTGAAGGCCATCAGTGCAGGAATTATAGGGTTCTGGACGATATTTTGTCTGAAGATGACAGATTTTGAATTAAGAGTCTTTATGATGGATGATCTGGCAACGGCTGGAACTCGCGGGGTTAAAAAAGATATAAGTGGGCGTCACGCTGAGTGTCATAATTAACTACACCCTAGCCAACCCCCAGGGTGGTTCCACACGACTCTGGAGATCAATAAGGGTTAATTTGTACATCCCCCCCCCCCTCCCTCCCAATATCAAAGGTAATCCAGAAAAACGGGTCTTCCTTCAATGAGTGGCCTAAATCCATATCTTCCCATACAATGCTTTTATGGTTTAGAGTAGAAATGTATTTTTTTTGGCCAGTAATGAGTTTACTTTCTATTGAAATGTGATCGTTACTCTCAGTATAAGTGTGCTCTCAGGTTAAATTGGACAATTTCTTGAAAATTAGTTAAATACTGCCTTGGGGGAAGGAATACAAAATGGTGGCTTTAAGTTGACCGGATTTTCTAGTTACTATGGTTTCTATTCCTTCTTAATATTTTCTAGAGATACAGAGGCCATGGGAATATTTGACATTTCTAATTTCATCACATTACTGTTAATGATTTATGATGAACTGTATTGAGGTTAAGCTGACATTTTTGTCATTTCATTCATTTTGTATTTATTAATGTGAATGCTACTAGAACAACTGCCACTACAATCAATATGAAACATTAAAATATTTATGTTACTATCCAAGAGTGAAAATCTGGTAAAATATTAATATGTATAGTGGACAGTGTTGAGTCTACTGGAAATTTGACATTTTCATGTCAATGTTTAGTTTGTACATTATGACAACATTCATTAAAAGAGTTCACATTCTGAGCTAGACTGCTGTACCCATTGAGGTCAATACTCACACCGTTACCATGGTTACGCGAGCATCCCTTGTACTGTGAGTTTTCAAGGTTGAAGGAATTTTTTTTTGTAAATCTGTGTCAATGTTTCAGTCAATGTTTCAGTCACAAGTGTCTTGGCACAAACACAGCAGACAAGCTTTTAGAAAAAGCTTTCCCACTTACCCACTCTTTCCCCCCCCACACCCCCACACCCCCACATCCTCCCCCCACACCCCTCACACAATTCTTTAATATGAACTGGTACTTGTATTGAAAATGCTGGTGTAAAATGTCATACGTTATTCATTGGATACTTTTTAATTGCAGAATATTTGTTAAAATAATTGCATAGAAAAGTTTTTAAATAAATTATCTCCAAGTGAAACATCACTAAATAGATGAATTATGCACGGAAAATAGAGATCCTTTCAGTTTAACAATTACCAGCTCTTCTGAAATAACGTTACGGTAGCATTACTTGTACAGGCTATTCTTGCAGGATGGTTGTCATGTTTGAAGCTGTTCTTATCATCACTTTAAATAAGCAGTGCATTTTCAGTTCATAACTTATATATGAAGCTGTTGTAGAGTATTTAGAGACGGCATATCTGTGAGAACCTTTCCAAAGCAGCCAACATACAAACATTTTTTGAAATTACAGTTCAGACTACAAGTAGTTGTATATTTTGTTAACGTTAATACGTGTATACATGTAAATGTCAAATTGTGTTCTTTTCCCCGTATGTTTTTTTAAGCTGAAATAAATAATTTTTTTCTACCAATGTGGTAGCGGATGTGCTATGATATTAGAGCAGTGCGAGGCATTTATATAATCATTAATGGGAAATATTTATAAACATTACATTACATGTGGTATTTAGGATTAAATGTTACAGCAACATTAAACAATAATTTGTGGTTACTTGTTAAATTACATTTTCATTTTACAACATAAATAATGTTGTAATTAATCATTGTATTCTTGATCATTGTTTGAGAGGAATGTGGTTATTCAATATTCATAGAAACTAGTTTTTCGTTTAAAAGACAAATTGTATTAATATGATAAGCATGAATGGACACCCTTCTTTAGATTTGAACTGGTGTGAGTTTCTTTATCAGCGACATACTTATCCCCTCTGTTCTGCAAGTAATCTTCCTGTCACAGATCCGCAATATAATATCCGGAATAATTCTGAAAATGTATGCTGATGAATGTTCAGAAGTTCATACAAAGGGCTTGGAGAGATTTTGAGGAATGGGCCGAGCTGAATGACTGAATACCAGCATTAGCCTTGATGACCCCCGTCTGAATAGGCCATTAGTTAGCCCTGCTCTTGTTAAATGTCCATACCCCGTTTGCAAGCTGTCCGTAGAGGATACCTGTAATTGACAGGATACCTGTAGTTGAGGGTGGCAAGTAAGAACAGAGGTTACAAGGTTAGCTTGTGTTTTCAACCTTCCTCTTAAACAATTGCTCTCAACCCCTTATATTGTAGATTGTATTTTATCGTAATGGAATACAGATTTTGATTAAAATATTTATTGGTTGCCACAAGGTTGTGTACTTTATTAGGTTTTATTTATATTCAATTTGCATGTATTTAGTTCCTCGAGATGAGTGTATAAAAGCGAATACACGTATACAATGTTTTAATTACAAAGTTGAACAAGGGTGGGTACCTGGGATATGCCAGAGGAATTCTTTTTAGTAAACACAATACCTTGAAATATTCCCCGGAATTCGCAGCAAAGTGAATGCTAACAAGTTAACATGGCGTAGGTTGGACAACAATGGGAATGTCATTTAAGGGGGTTACCTCGGCACGTGACAACGAATGTACATGTCTGGATTGAAGCAAAACGTTAGTCGGCGTCTGGCCAGAAGTTTTCTGCGTCCTGCTCTAAAAGCACACTCGCCCGTTTCAATACTCATGTGTGTTTAAACCCCGGCAGTGATTGTAGCATGAGGACGACAGTTTAGGCACCTCCACGGTCGCTATTGACTACCTCGGGGATGGATCGCTCCTTACCGGGAGTCGGAGGATGAAATCCGGATCAACCATTGTATCGACTCCAGAGCCGAAAATTAACATCCAAGACACACGGACAAGCTTTTGTCCCCAAATTCTGAACACGGCTTAGACAGAAATCTTCGTTCGATTTTCCATTTCAAATATTTCGTTAATGTGAATCCTGAGATGGTTGTTATGCTGTATATGACTGATGACTTGCTTGTAAACTTTATAGAGCTGTTTCTGCTAAATGAATCTGTAGTTCTAGTATTCTTAACAAACCACGGATGCCAAGCAGCCTAAAATGGAGTAAGAAATGTATATGGACAAATGTAATTACGTGTCAGCTCTTAGTCAGCGACGGTGATGACATCACAGCATACAGCATATCCTGTTTCCGCCTTTCTGGTTTAATTTGTAGCTTAATACCTTGACAACATGCGGAGAAGGAGACATACATCCAGCGGGAAGTCTTTCCAGGTTTTTCATCTCCTCTTTATTGCCCTACATGGCCAGCCAGTTGTGAAAAACACACAGTGCGGATTGTCACAATATTTGGTTTCCTGGGCAGACACAACAAGAGTACTCGGCAGCGGATACTGTTATACCTACTGCTGTAGTCGCGTGTAAACTGATCACTGGCTGCGATGTGTGGTCTGTCAGGATCTCCCCCTCGGTGGATGTACCATCCCTGAAATCATGTACACTCACCTGACAAACACACCGATTACAATACGTCAAGAAATAATGAAAAAGAAATAGTGTTACAACTTTGACCGTCTTTAACAATGGGGAACATTTACTTCAACTTGAACCTGAAATTAAGAAATGATACAATCTAAATATTTGTTTTTCTATATAATCAGGAATTTGGTAATCTATATATTGATATTTTTGACTGGAAATGAAATTGAGAAATATTACGGATTATTATGGATTTATACAAGTCATGAATTTAAAACTTATTCAACCAAATGAAATACTACAAAATGATTCATACATCCACATTTATTCATGAATACGGCTTTTCATCATCTTCATCTTGTGCCATCAGCCATATATCCTATAAGCCAGTGTTATGGATTAGTTGACATGCATCTGTCAATTGTACACCGTGTACACCATAGACAAGCTGATGATTACTCTTGTGAGCGTTATCAGCATTTAATTATACCTCAGATAATACCATGACAATAAAGAATACCTATTGAACTCCATTCTGATGACAATTAATGCTACAGATACACATGATACACACAAACATATTCCAGTACACATGCAGAATCTGCAGTATGTTTGTCAGGAACTTGTTTATTTATTTTATTATTATTGTTATTTTATTTTGTGTTTTTATTTATTTATTTATTTATTTATTTATTTATTTATTTATTTATTTATTTATTATTATTTTTTATTTTTTTTACTGGTTGCTATGTTACATAACTGATACAGTATGCTATAACTGATTGGCTATGTTGCGTGCTATAACTGACTGGTTGCTATGTTACAGGTGTCTGCTGTAGACCCGGAGTGTGGTAAGAATGTGGGCGTCAAGTACAGCATGGGTGGCGCGGCCTACCCCGACGTCTTCAGCGTCGACGCGGCCACCGGACAACTCTGCATCGCCAAGCCGCTGGACTACGAAAGCAACCTCTCGTACAACTTCATGATCAAAGCCAGTGATAGTGGTGAGCAGTTACTTACCAATGTCATGTACCAAGATAAACCAGAAGTTAACATTTTGTATTTAGTAAGAAACGGTTTTTTTAATGGTGTTTTTAACCCTGTCTCTGCTGAATTAGACACAGGAACTGCTCTTCAGGGCATCTGTGGCTGCCATCAGCATGGAGAGAGTTAAATGTAATAAAGAATTGTTAGTGCAGAAGCATTTAGACATTCTATAGTTGTTGTATTGCTATGTAATCTTGTTTAAGAAATGGATACTGTAAATCAGGAAATTAATGCGTCACTAATTTAATGCGACCTTTAGATTTTAGACGTAAATGCGACACCAATAAGATGTGAACTGCCATGTCTCCATACATGTTTTTTCATCAGTCTTACCTTTAATGCGCAGCAATTAAATGCGACAATACGGCGGTCGCATTTTTCACATTAATATTCTGCTCATGTTAATTACATGATTTACAGTACTCACTAAGGCCCAACTTGCATCAAGGGTTATGCTTGGTGTAAGATTGTACTCAACATTTTATTTAACATTTTTTCTTTTTTTTTCTTTGAATAGTTAAGGGGGATGGAGGGGGGATATATTCTGCATTTAATTTTGGTGTTTGAACTATTAAAGGGTTTTAATTATTAGGGTAATTATGGTGCACTGGGTTCAGTTTCTCGTAGCACTCATCATCCTATAGGACCCTGGGTAGTTTGATTTCCTGGTTCCCCAACCTGGGAATGATACATGTGTCGCCATGCATACATGATGTCTAAAGGGGAAATCATATGAAGGTCCTAGATCTATTATCTTGACTAATAATACGCGTGTTGTTACATTGACAGGATGTTGAGGTTTGGACTGTTGGATCCTCTGACTCAGCCTCTCCCTGACCGATACCAGGTCATCTCTCGCCTCAAGCCGTCACAGTTGACCGACTTCATACACAAGCTGAAAAACAATCTGTTCATCGAGGGATTCGTCATTGGGAACTTCCTGCCAAAGGTACAGCCTATACAGGAAATAGGACCGTGATTTGTGAATTATTGTAGAATGTGAACGTTTAGAATTTGCATCATATTAGAAAATTGGATGTCTTTGATGATTGGATAATTTATAGTTGTCTCCCTTGATTAATCTGTACTATCCGAAATTTGTGGATTTTTCCACGATACTTTGTTGTTGCAGTTTCTGCTTTCATCATGAAATAACTATAAAATATTGTAAAATTTCATATGCAATGTTGTAAAATTTGATGCAATTTTCTTTACAGGAGTCGTCGTTTGAATGAAATATTCCCGCTGCAAAGTACAGCACTAATTCATTCATTAATTGTTTACAGGAAGTCGCGGATATGGCCGACTACATCCAGAAAAGATTGTGCACTCAACCATTACCGCATGAGCTCATTCCTAAGGTACAGCAAATAGATCCATGTCATAATGTATTACATTTTTACACTAATGTACAGTGTTAGCAATAATACTGTTGTGACAAAAAAAAAATCTAGTTCAATACAGTACCTAAGTATTTAATGTACAGTAACTGTGTGATTAATTGCTATGAAATATTCTGGCAGAAAGTTCTACTGGAAGTGCCGACATCCAAGCTGATGTGCCGAGTGGAGAACGTCAACAGGGATGACTGCAACTCCTGCAACATCGACTACTACCAGGCTGGCCCAGGCAACATCCGCACGTCATGTGTCAACGAACTCGTACTGGTAGGAATAATAATAATAATAATAATAATGACCTGTGTACTATCCTAATCACATATGGGTAAAATATTTCAGTAGCAATGTTAAGTAGTAAATCACTCGCTCACGTTATATGAATTTAGCCATAGAATTAGTTGTATTCCTTCTTTGGTCACATATGTGTGAACTATTCCTCCTGCTACGTAAAGCACCAATTCAATCAAATCTTTGGTTCTTGTTTGGAAACTCTGGCAAGTTAGGGAAGATGTTCAGCAATAACTGAATACTGTAAATCATGAAATTAATGTGAGCAGAATATTAATGCGAAAAATGCGACCGCTGTATTGTCGCATTCAATTGCTGCACGTTAACGGTAAGTACCTGGGAAAAACATGTATGGAGACATGACCATTCACATTTTATTGGTGTCGCATTTATGTCTGAAATCTAGAGTTTGTATTAAATTAGTGACGCATTAATTTCGTGATTTACAGTACTAGAGATGTTATCTCACTATTAGAGATAGTAGTCGTCTGATGACTATCTATAATTCTTTGTCGTGTATTGGTGAAATATTCCCACTGCAACATAAAGAACTAATTCATTCATTCACTCTATAATACTACAGTGTCATTTTAATAAGTGCAATAAATGTTTTCAGACGAGAATGAGAGAGCCATGCTTCGACTTTCTGCGGACAAAACACCAGCTAGGTTACAGTGTGTTCTCGCAGTCCATGTTGACGTGTGGGATTGTGGGATTGTCCATTGTGGTAGAGAGTCAGTCCAGTAAACACAGGTATGCTTACGACGTCCGCCAAGTCAATTTCTGAGTGTCGTCACGTATGGATGAAATACAACAATAATTCACTCACACACTCTTTCGGAGTACCATTTTCAACACCAGAACGTGTTGGGACTTATTACATTAATTTCACTTGGTACAGATAATCTTGAGTTGTGAAAATAATGTCATGAGTTGTTGTCTATATTCACTTCATCCCATATGGGTGAAATATTCCTGCAGCGACCAGTAGGGTTGCTCGTTTATCACTTAGTCGGCTAGGATTTCTAACTGCTTTGCGCGCGCATAGCTGCCGGAAGTAACTGAAACAGGTGTGCCGGCAAGACAAAAAAAAACGCAGCTATTAGTAATAAATCAATCTACATACACCACAGTTGGTTTCTTGAAACATTTTTATAAACTACGAAAATATTGCAATCAGTGGATGATAAATAAGACCATTGTTTTGATTTTGAATTCTTGGAAATTGATAAATCTTTCTTGAATTAATTTGGAGACTTTTTTTACCTTTGCTTGTTTTCGATTACAGTTTGGATGATGTTGACAAGTTGATGTCAGAGTTCATGGATGTGTTCAAGAATATTCTCCACGCCATGTCAGAAGATGAGTTTGACAGTCTTGTGAGTGCTGCTACTGTTACTACACATGTACCTTATCTAAGTAGATCTTTAAAAAAAACAAGATTTGAAGTTTCCTTTATTAAGATATTTATACCAAGGCGGCAACATTGATGTAAATAGTGCTGTATAATAATGACCATTATCGATGACAAGGCTATAGACTGTCTGTCAATATAGGCACGTGCATGTACTGATGGATGTGAAAGTGAGGGTGGCAGCAGTGGTAGAACGCTGGACCGGAGCTAAATATTCCAGGTTCAAATCCTGCCCCCCAGGTCCGGCATCAATGTCTGCGAATGTTACCTTTCTGAGACATATTGATAGAATGCACTGTCTGTAGAAGTCTTATCAATACCAGCCGGTGCAGGTTTAGAACATTCAACGCTATTGATGTTCTGCAACATTCAGCGCTATGGATAGTCTCGATATAGTCGTGATATTAGTGAAAGAATCTAGGAAGCGACTATTCAACCCCAATATAAATAGAAAATAGAAATAGAAACCCCATATCCCCCCAGCCAGTTTTTAAGTATAATGGATGTGGTATTGCCTCAATTTGCAGGTGGATTCCCTGATCGTGACCAAGCAGCTGGAGGACACTCACATGGGAGAAGAGGCGTCGCGACTGTGGCGAGAAATACAGGACCAGTTCTACGTGTTCGACCTCCTGGAGAAAGAGGCAAGTTGATCAGTTGATACATACCACCCAGTTGGGGGCGTAATCTCTTCAGATAGGAAGTTATCAACTCGTGTCAACCAAGTTGTACTGGTAGTCCGAAAGCAAATTGAGGATTACATAATTTCCTGGGAGTTATGCCCAGACTATAGTACAAAGCTATTAATAAACATGCCCTGTCCCGTACCATTCCATTGAACGTCGATTCATACCTCCTTCAACCCTCTCCCTGCTGAATTAGACACAGACACAGCTCTTTAGTTTAGGGCATCTTCACTTGCCTCCAGCATGGAGAGGGTTAAGGAAATCTCTTTCGTTACAAAGTGATCGGCTTGTGCTATTCCCCAGAATGACTATAACGTTAGACTGGTTAAAACTTGCATCCCATATGTCGAATATGTGTAAATATTTCCTGCCATGACGTAAAGCACTAATTCAATAAATGAAATATGTATATTTAGTTTATGCAACAAACAGAAGACAGACTTGTTTGTTTTCCACATATTCATATGGTTTATAATATTTATAATGTTCCAGTATTTGTCGCTTTCTGTGCATGCACTTTGACTTGTCTACTCCCATGCAGGCTAACCCTGCCTGACAACACTTCTAAATATGTCACAAATCCTGGGGCATTACTGGTAACTAAATTTGCATATAGGCACTTACAGGTCAACCAAGTTGGACCCTGGGGGTACTACGTCACAATAGAAGTTTTAATTACCATTGTCTTTGGTCAAGACATTCTTCAGACAGCTAGCGATGAGAACGGTCATTCATTTGCGTCCGCTT
>JAUTBZ010148227.1:0-12010 GCA_032361785.1 Lepetodrilus galriftensis
AATAGACTACCTCTTCAGATCTAGTAAGTTATCTCCTTTACCAATAGACTACCTCTTCAGATCTAGTAAGTTATCTCATCTAGGCGCTACACAGTAGAATATCCTCTATCTAGCTGTCAAAGAACAACCTTCAACACTTAATCGCACATTAGCTCCATGTCTACTGTCAAGTGCACTAGTCATAATAGAGTTTATCTATACAACACATGCTTGATGCACTAGTCATAATAGAGTTGTTATAGATATTCTATACAACACATGCTTGATGCACTAGTCATAATAGAGTTGTTATAGATATTCTATACAACACATGCTTGATGACACAGGCACCACGCCATACAAATAATGTGTACAATTTAACAATATACACACAGCATTGCCAATAGTAAACCTGGCTTCATTTCCATAATCATACTGCATAAATATATTACACACACAATAGACAAGTCTTACACGCGCACGTTTCTTTACGGCGAGGTTATAGAAAGTTGTTCCTTTAACATGACAGGAATGAAAACAAGCGTATTGAATATTAGTACTTACACATGCTCGGTGCCAAACGGGTTGATTCCCTGTCAAAACGGATCTCAATCACAGACACACTGATTATGGTACCAGGGTATCGTTTCTCAAAGCTGTCGTATCTACTATGAGACCATAAGCACTCTCATAGCTTATGGTCTCATAGCTTATGGTCTTATGGTCTCATAGCTTATGGTCTCATAGCGATCTCTTGTACATAGCAATCCAAAATTCTTACGAGAGCACCATGGTCTAATAATGGACTGAGAGCTTAAAAAACCGATACCCATGCAGGTACATAGAGATTTGAAATTTGCTACCGGGTATCTGTTCATGCTTCTGAATCAACACCAATCCCAAAACAGAATCTCAAACTCTGCAATACACTTGTTACCGTTCTGTCTACAATGCTAGGCTTTACCATTTTACACAACTATGGATATTACAGACACTATAGAACTCTGAACATTTCTAGGATATCCCTAAGGTTTCAATATCACAGTTGGTTACACAATTTAGCGTTGCTTATGAGGAAGACAATTCCATTTCATACTCATTCCACGAGAAACCTGTATTCATGCCTGAAGGCTCTACGCAGTGTAATCTAAACTGGTGTTATTTTATGTGTGCTGGCTGTATTTAGAGCTATATTGCTGTTACCTTTATCAAGACATTACTAAAAGACATTTTTATGTCATCAACCTTGCTGTTCTATGCCACTGGGTCAGTGTATACAACATGACATGCTAATGGCACACTATATAATGTTTCCATCAAGCCTGATTGGTAGTTATTGTCATCTGAAGAAGTGATATTATCAACAATATTTGCAAAGGAATACTTCTTCATTCCACTCAAAATTGACATATTTAATCTTTCTATAACATCGGAATGATAATGAAGAATTGTGTAGCCACATTAACTCTCTCCCTGCTGCATTAAGCCCAGGCACTTCTTGTCAGGGCATCTCCAGTTGCCTTCAGCATGGAGAGGGTTAAATGTCAGGCTCATAAGATATGGAATTCTGTAGCTATGAAATGTCAGACATATGCATTACGATATAGCTAGCAGAAAAAAAAGAAAAACAGTGTCGTTTTGAAACAATGTGCATGTATTTATGATCCAATTATTTTTCTTGTGTGCGTATGATTACAATATCTACATTTAATTACTTTGATAAATGGTTTGAATCCATAGACATGATCACAGGTCTTGTGAAGGGACACTGTGTCTTGTCTGTAGAAAGATATGCAAGTAAAGCTCCAGTAATACGTTGTAACATGTTGCACTAGTCAGCATTATTTCCTATTTTGGGCGACTGTAAATTCATTATGGAAATATGTCATGGACCTTTCATAAATAATTTATGATTAATGTATTATTATGACCATGGTCACACACACACACACGCACGCACGCACGCACGCACGCACGCACGCACGCACGCACACACGCACGCACTCACACACCCACACACACACACACACACACACACACACACACACACACACACACACAGACGCACACAAACACTCACACGCACATGCACACTCACACGCACACACACACACACACACACACGCACGACATGCACACACGTACGTTTCTTTCTAATGTATTTATATACTTTCGAAAAATGTGAAAGCATTGTCTGGAGTGATGTCTGTACATGCAGCACCACCAGCTGACCCTGCTAGGAAATACTGGCAACATATCAATTAGTGTCAGTTTAGTACTGGTCACCTGGATAAATATATAATGAATTCCCTCCCTTTGATGTTCTTCTGTAACATAAGATAAGGAAAACCATCTTCGCCATGCATCCCCTAAGTGCACATGTTCCAAGATCAATATATCATTTCACTACCGTTGCAGAATGTTACAACCTTTCTGCATTACCGATCCTATCAAAACATTATGCTTTTTGTTATCTTTTGGCTAACAGTCTTAATCATGATAATAGGTAACACATGCAGAGCGGAAGCGCTCATGGAATTGTTTTCAGAAAAACATTGTCTCTCAATCGATTGCAAGAGAAGTGAAGCACATGAGACTAACATAAAGTCAACACCAAGAGGCCAATCACGAACCTTGTTTCATTTAACCAATCACATTGCATCTTGCACATAATTTTGGTTGATGATGATGATCCATTGTAATGTTATATCAAGTAATTGATTTTTGTCAGTCATAAGTAGTTATTACTGGTATGTTGGTGTTTTTATGATTCCTTTTAATTAAGTATGGTTATTATCTTTGTATTTCATGATATATCTGTCTGCAATGCAACACTTGTAGGTCAAGACATTAAGAGCTAAAGTTTGCACTTTTCTAATCTAAAATATTTGTATCACTTGATTGTAGTGTTAACTCGTGTTCATGTATAGTAACAATTTTACTATGACTTGGACTATTGCGATAAAAGATTGAATCACGTGTGAATGGATGTACTAAAGTCCTTTAAGAGCTGCATAGCATGGATTTCATTATCCTGTCCAGTGTTCTAGTAAAGGGAATTGCTATGTACATACTCATCTCTTGAGTGGACCCCCATGTATGGGCTTTAGCAGGAAGCTTGTACGAGATTACGTAGATAATGGAATACTATTCCCAATGATGCTTCCTGTCATCAATGACCTCGAAAAGCCACTATGACCTACTTTTCAGATGCAATGGTAAACCACTTCAAACACTGAATCCTGATTAGGTAAATCACCTGGTTGATTGATGAAGTGTATATCTAGTCAGCCTTCATACCAGGGCTCTACGGACATCACTTGGCATTATCTGGCAGTGACATCTGCTGATGTGGATTGTCCAGACATCTAATAGACACTTCCTAATGAGAACGCTGTATACCGGCCATGCTCGTTCACATGATTGGCACCTCCACTCACGCCCGAGACGCCACTACTGCGAGACTGACTTGATACCCCTACTCAGCGACGGTTATCTAATGTTCTTAGGAACTAATACCCACCCCACTCCCCCCCTATGGTATCCTAAATGCCAGGCCATGATCACCTATTCCATCAGAGATGCCAATGTCCAGGCCCTTGCGACCCACAGACTGACCTTTGCCGCCGGTATCAAGATAACACTGTAACCTGGTCAATACTCCAGATGCTGATGCTGCACGTGGGACGTGGACATCTTTACCATAGCATGCGGCCTCCAGGCTTTTGTCCTCTGTGTTGTGTAATATCCCCACCCCCTCTTCTCACACCTCTTCTGCTGGTCTTGATTTGCCAGACGATGCCAGCCAGCGGGTATTTTTACAAGTTTGTTCCCACTGCTGCCATATTATTACCAATTCTTGAAGGTCAGGAGAAACCTTGTACCATTAAGCAGTGACCCTCAGTAGCTGCCTGAAGAACTATACTTGATCCCTGGTAAAGATCGGCCAATGTGCTTGGTAGCTACAGGTGAAGAAAAGCAGATAGTAGTTACAGGTCGTGGAAAGCAGATACCGGGGTAGTAGCTACAGGTCGTGGAATGTAGATTAATAAAAAGTTATCACTTGGAATTTCCACAATTATTATCCAATCCTGAATTAACTTCCTATAAAAAATAATACTGCTTAAATTATTTTATTAATTAGAATAATTATTTTATAAATGATTAGAAGCTTTGGTCCATTTCCATGTTTAATAATATTGATGTTGAATGTTGTTGTGTATAGGCATGGCATCTATTTACCAAAAACTTCATCTGTTAACATGATTAATATATATACAAAAAATGTGATGCGACATTAAATTTATGGGGTTGTTTTTTAACAATTTCTGCTCCGGAATGTTGTTGAATGTCAAATTGTTCTTGGTGAAATGGAAGCTGGTGTTTCGGCCACTAATCAATGGAGATTGATCAATTTTAGATCACTTAGGTTTGTGGCTACTTAAGCATGGATGGAGATATATTGGTTACTTTGAGTTTACTAAATGTGCGTGAAGGTCGAGTGATTCTAATCAATGGAGATCAATTGCTTTTTAAGGAAGAATGGATTTCATTGGCGGAATGTATAGTTGTTACAACTTTGCCCATAACTATGAAATGTTACAAGCGTAAAAATCGACAAACATTGGGTCAAGAAGGGTGGCACTTTTGGCACATTTCCACGAATCGATATCAGAATCCCGGGACCGCTGCTCAGATGAAATGGACAAAGCCTTTGAAACCTATCACCCAAAGTCATGAATTTGATTTTTGATAGGGCAGGCAGAAAATTGCTGAAATCAATGAGATTTTGCGCCGACCAGTTGAAAGACTTTGATGGGTTCTGCGACTGGGGTTCTGGGCATTCTGACATTGTGTTTCCCCGAGACTGGCTCCGACACAGGAAGCCGGAATCTCGACCCCCGGTAGTGGCGTGCATGGACCTACAAGCTGTCCAAACAGCGTCCGCATTCCCTCAAATTGATCTAGTACTACTAGCAGAGAGGACGTTTGTACTCGCTTGCTTTATGATAAAATTACTCCGATTAGTTTCGTGAAAAGAGAGAAGGCAGGTTTTGAGTTGCATTGAAGGATTTCTTCTGAGGATGATTGTAATCGACATGTAAAGACTTGTAGTAATGAATTTGAAATTGATACAGAATTCTGGGTTCCAATTTAATACCAGTCTGATTCATAGACTGAGAACTGGTGTATATATAAAATTTAAATGGATGTTTATTTTTCTCCATCTGATAATTGAAAATTGAGCTTCATAGTGAACTTACGATACTACCGTAATTGAAATGAGAGGCCCAGACTTGTTGATGCATCCTTATTAATATGTTGACATTTAAATACAATATAATTTGAATGTCATGTTTGTAATCTGAATACATAATATATTAATACTAATGGCACCATATAGTTGTGGTTTCATCTATGTTGTGTCCTATCTTTCAAACAACTGGTTCAATGTATGTTGTATATTTTGGTTATGCACATTCTTAATGACATTATAAACAATTTTGCTGCACATATTTTTTAATCCTCAAAACACAGACCATTATGCCTACTATACATCCATCAAATGCCATCAATTGGTTGATATTTTTTATTATTTTAATTGATATTCATCCAAGCCTTGCCAGCCAAAAAATAATGCTACAGAGACGGATAATGTCCCAGATCATTTGTCAGATGTTAAGGAAGCATAATGGTCTATGTATTCTTTATGATATAACACATGCTTATACTAGCCTCAATACAAAAACTGATTCTATATACGGAAGCAATAAAATAGATATTTTTGGTTTTATTATGGACTTGATGCTTAATTTACACTTCATGTCTTTGTAGGTAAAATGGATTGAACAACAAAAAGCCAAGAAGCGAGTGAAGAGGGATACTAAACTAGGCTTCAGTGATGCCAAATGGCCAATGATGTGGTACCTGGTAAGTACACTAGATACCTGTTTACCTCACAATGTTCAAGCCATCATCAGTTCCTCTCCACAAGGGTTGAAAATGGTGTGTAGAAAAAAAAAATCAGAATTAGAAATATGTCTTTCCATGGTATAATATTGTCTGAATCCATTAATTACATTTTCAAAACGTCAGTTCTGTAGCCGTCATGATGAGCATTCTAAACTTAGGCATCCAGGTAAGACGTGCAGGTCCTAACGTGTGTCAGGCAGTGTATGATTCCACAGGAAATATCACTAGGTCTGAGATTACGCTGTATCTACGAGGAAGTATTGCGTCTCGCATTGACCATTTCACCATCATTCCAGTCTCAGATTGCCAGTACAGCTATTGCATCTATGTCCACTTCAGAATGATACTGCAAATGAATACAAGATTCCCGCATTAAACTACATAATCACTCACTGTTACTGCTACTGTTATGGATGACAAACATTATGTTGATGTTGTCTGGACATTTTTCAAGTCGTAGTAAACCAGATATGGTATGTAAAGCCATTATTGTGCTTAACCCTCTCCCTGCTGAATATTAACCTTCTCCCTGCTGGATTAAACCCAGGGACTGCTTGTCAGGGCATCTCTGGATCCTTTCAGCTTGGAGAGGGTTAATCCAGTTGAAACTGTTTCTGAATACACCAGAAAATGTGTATGAACAGACTTTAGAACGCCAATAGATTGCCTTCTACGATATTCTGCAAATCAGAATGCTAAAGCCAATGTGTGTACACATGCTAAAGCCAACCATGTACACATTCTAATGCTACCAATGTACAATATTTATGCTAAATCCAGACTTGTATAAAACCACACATTTACAAATGCTAAAGCCACCCATTTATATATGCTAAAGCCACACATGTAATATGCTAAAGCCACCCATTTATATATGCTAAAGCCACCTAGGTATACGTTCTAAAGCCACACATGTACATATGCTAAAGGCTCTAAAAGCTCATCTAGCCCTACCTCCAATCATTACTGTTTACATATTCAGGTATGTCAGATTCCTGCTATCTCCCAGTGAGATATTAGCATTTCAATAACGCAGATGGTTTTCATATTTGATACAGCAAGAGCTGCCTGTACAATAACATAAACAGCGTAATGTGAGAAATGAATAACATATGAATCACAACCCTTGGCAATTGTTACAGTATCCTGAAGGGCTGCTCCCTTGTTGTAATATTCACAGTTTTGTCTGAAGGCATGGCGTCTTTTTATCGAGTTCAGGGTCAACGGCGCCTTGAGAAAGTTTGATAAAACAAAGCTGATGATGCACTTGTCCTGAAGTAAGATCAGATGGAAGTATTGTTCTTGAACAATTCAGAAGCAAAATAAATACAACAGATGCCAACTTATTGCGGTCACAAATATGTCTTCAATGTTCTCGTGGATAGAAATGCAAGAAAGTTTGATCTCATGTTTCGGTGGAAAATGTTAGGGGGGTGAAATGTGTATGGGAATTAATTATTACTGAAAGGGTTATGGTGAGACACATTAGTGATAGTGTAGATTAACTAATGATGAGATATTTCTGTTCCGTTTACATGGTCGTTGCATCCTGATCATCCTTGTTTTCAACTGCTGAGAATACACCTGGCCATTTAGCAGGATTAACATGACAGATTTTGAAATCTAATCTACCAGTGAGGCCTTGAGGTTATACAATGTAAAAGGTTTTCAGTTTGATTTCCTGCTCAAGTTTTGCTTTGGGATTTGAGTGCAAAACAAGAAATTGAGCATGAAGTCGTACTCAAAAAAGCTTCGTAACCTCGTGGCCTGGATACTAGCTCACCCCAGTTTAAAAAATATTTTGAAAGAAATATTGAGATAGAATCTGTCAATGTCACCGATATGTTATCCAGTCTGTGCACAATCAGATGGACAGTGACATGCCGTGCAGCTGCTGTAGCCTTCTCAGGAGCTGTGCACAATTTGATAATGGGATCTGCATCTTACACGCCAGGCCCCGAGATTACGAAACTCTGAGTGCGATTTCATGCTCAAGCTCAATTTCTACATGATGAATTGTGAAATTATACTCAAATTGTGAAATTGTACTCAAGAAACGTTTCGTAATCTCGAGGACAAGAATCTTGAAATACCATGAGAGTAGGTCGTTGTGTCCTTCGCCCAGGAAAGAAATTAGTGCACGGAAGCTGTCATAACATGGTGAAGAACAGTAACATCATTGCCGCTGCATCCCGCTCTTTCTGTACACAAATCAGAGGACCGACTCCCGGAGATAATTTTATGGATGATTGACGAGCATTTGTCAATTTCACAATTTGATTTGGGGATAGGAGGAAAAAGGGGGATGGGGGCTTTCCCCATATATAGTAATGTTTGGATAGTGTCTGATTGGAATGGGATTGGTATTGAATAGTTCCTGGCACAAACTTGGCGGAGAGGTCAAATGGCTGGGAGGAGCTTTTGGTGTAACTTCCAGGCAAATCAATTCACAGTACTGGGAAATGGCTCCAAGGACAAATAGGACCAAGTTAGCTTCTTCTCGTCCTCATTTAACCTTCTCCTTGCTGAAGGCAATCAGATATGCCTGGGGCAGCAGTGATTTCGATCAGCACAGCACTGAAAGAGTTAACACTGATGAAAGTCTTCATCAATGTCTTCATCATTGCCATGGGAAGATTATTGCGTCTCTTTGATGGTAGTGCTTCTGTGTGTAACAATTAGGTGAAATTGTTGGAATTTTCATCAGATATCGATCGGATTGTGTCACCTAGTGCAGAGACTCGAACTCTCCGATAAAACAAATAATGATTAGCTTATTTTGTCTGGATATAAAATGATTGCAGATCTTGGCAGACAATGCTCATAACTAGATCCCATACAAATCTGGCAATACATTTTATAATGGCTTCTTTATACAGTCCAGTATGACTTAAGTTCAAATGACATTGAGGATTGTTTTGTACCCATTTGAAGCTAAGAGTGCAAAGTACGTTCATGTAACATCGCTTTTGAACCTCGAAAAATATAGAAAAGGGTTTTGGGGGACTCCTTGGCAGCCATCTGTAAAGTATGCATATTTTGGAATGCCACATATTGGATTAATTAAATCACCCATTTTCCAAAAGCGCATTTGAGCAGTTTTCTGGGTATTTTCACTATATAAATGTGTAATAATAATATTTACTATCTGTGATTATATGAATTTAGTGTTATTGTTTCTCTTATAATATATAAAAGTATGATAATATTTCCCTATTTATATTAATTTCTATTATTATTAATTTCCATCCAAATATATCCATAGGCTTCCATTCCAGTAAGGTTCTCTGTAATATGTAATATGTGGAGAGATAAATCTGATCTTGACTTGACCGAGGCAGTTCCTGATAACACCAGTCCACACAGATTGTGCCACAGGAAACAGAACTGGCCTCCTTGCTGGTCGCCAGGAAACCTCGCCTCGTATCCGTGGGAAACCTTTATTACAGACACGCTACTGAGAAGCGTGATTAAGCCATGCAAACAGTTTAGTCTTGTGTCACTAAGACACCCTTTATTGTGGTCTGTAATCAACGGACTGTTTATGACATTATTGCTGTCGTGGGTGGCGATCCAATTCACCTAGAGCTGTGAAGGTTCATTAGATATTGAATTGAAGTTGCCCAATGATAGAACATTTTGACTTCGGAGCCAAAGTTAATTTTATGATGTGATCGTGATAGGATGTGCTGTCTGTACCATGGCAATGCAGTTATCATCCTTGGTCTGTCTGTACCAGCTGGTGCTTGCGGGTTTACCGCAACATTCAGTACTATGGACTGGGATGTTGCATGTTTCCTCCTGCCCTAAATTGACAAACCGTGATATGTCAAAGAATCTTTATTGTGGCTCTTAAACCCAATTAAGAGAAAATTGCAGTCTCACAGACAATCAGTTATCAGAAAACCTACTGATACATCCTTGACTAATTACTGTCTCCAATGTTACAAATATTGTTAGAATGTCTGAATGTGTATCCCTCCAACATTTCATTCGATCATCATCCACGTAGTATGCCAATGAAATGAGAACAGGACCCAATATACGTACCATGACAGACAATACTACTGCTAATAGTTTGTTCTTCTTTATTGATTGAATGGAAACGTGAATTGAATAATTACGTCCTGCATCCAGGAGTCCAAACAGCAGGAGGATTACCAGAAAGACATGCCTCCTCATTCACATAGTACGCCAAAGAAATGCTGCCATGAGCTGATACAGATAATACTACTACTACTATTTTCTTTTCTGTATTGATTGAATGGAAAAATGAATTGAATAATTACATCCTGCATCCAGGGAATCCGAAGAGCAGGAAGATTTCCAGAATGTCATACTTGACCCGGCTTCCATATCCCCCCCCCCCCCCCCCAATCTCTGGCTCATCTTGGTGATGGTCATTTCCATGGAAGATTGACAGTACCAGTGATAAGTGTGCTATCATTTTACCAAGATACACACTGGCATCGCCTCCCAGAAAAACTGGAGATAATCAATAAACTCCCAACCAATACCGAGGGATACTTCGACTTCCGCTATACAGCAAAACATTCCACATTTCCTACTTCATCAAATATTATATCCGACAGATTACTGCATACAGCTGCACTCTGGGCCTGTATAAGTTCATGTAGTTCTGGGGCTGAGGGCTGCCGGTAGTGTCAAGTCCCAAGGATGCATCTGCGTTATATCGGGACCCATCAGATGTAGTTTGGGTCAACGGTGATGCAAGACTTCGTTAGAAGCCTGGGCTGGAGTGGGCCAGAAATCCTGCATAAAGTCAAGTCCCTGTTCTCTGGACAAGTCAATATTCCGGCTGAATTACGCCCCAGCTTGCCTCGACCAGATGATGTATAATCCACTGATATTATTTCCATAAAATATGGTCAGACAACAGCGAGGCAATTTGATCTTCGTGCTGCAAGATTTTTATTTTTGGTTGAATCGCAAATCAAACTATCTTTTGAATATTGATCGATATTGAATACTTCCCATAGCCCTGCGGTTTACAACACAGTTGTTAGTACAAGTTCATGCTAAAATCATGATGTAATATGTGAATTGTGAAGTGAGCATGAAATTATACTAAAAATATGTTTCTTGACTTATGGGTAGTTCTCGGGTCATGTCTTAGTTGGTAGAACTATTTGGATATAATTTTGGTTCTCACTTCTGACTGTTAAATTTATAACAAGCCATATTCAAGAGTGTAATTAGATTTAGGTTTCAACATGAAGAATTTAAAGATAACATTCTAGGTATTGCTAATATATCTTAAGTTCTCGCTACTAACTTCGCTGTTGCCTAATTGACTGATCTGACCTATGAGGCTAAAAGATAAAGGTTTACCTCATCTAAGGACAAGAAATACTACAGTCTTGAAGTTGCCTGGTAATTGTAATTTATGTGGTAGACACCTTCATCAGCATAAGTACATTGTACTGGTTACAAATTGCCACTTCCTGTAGTCAGACCACATCATGGAGACTTTAGAGTTTTCTGAATTAGCTAACAACATTTAAGACGGCCATATGTGCAGCATCAAGTCCACACATTGCCCTGTGGTCCACTGGAGGTGCTACAATGATTCCGTTCCCTTTCTGGGTCCTTTAAAGAGCTCATTCTGTTCCTTCTGGATCTACCAGAACGCGTGGTTGTTGTAATGGGTGGCACTCTTACCTTGACATTGGGTTAATGTCTTGTTAACTCTGCCGGCTGTCAGGTACATTGCTTCCTGTGTTGATGTACCAAGTAGGGCAGCTTTTTGTTCTTTCTGGCTTGCTCTGAGAGACATCAGTGTGCGTAGTTGAAGCGTTTCAGCAGAATGTAGCATCACAGGGTTTTGTTGATCTTTCCATGTCTATTTTTATGGAGAGTTTGCAACTTGAAGGAAATCATAATATTTGAGAATTCTCAATTAATTTTCGTTAAATGAACTTAATTATTGTCAAGTAGGAATAGAAGGTATAGGCACATGCACATGCACACACACATGCACACACACACACACACACACACACACACGTGTGTACACACTATGCTTTAATGTTTTTGA
>JAUTBZ010148238.1:0-12010 GCA_032361785.1 Lepetodrilus galriftensis
ATGTTCGATTCTATTTCTAAGGTCGAGTTGTGTTACCAACATAACACTTTCCCGTCATCGCTTTTGATTCCACAAGTACTAAATTCTCCAACATCCACAGATGAAAAAGAATGGGGAGGAGGGGAATCGTGCCCGTGTTCATCCAATCCCCAACATTCTATCTTTCCGTCTAATTTTAGACCACAAGTATGTTTGCTTCCGGCACTCACTTGACTAAATTTTCCCATGGGTGGAGAGGACTTACTTCCGCTTTGTCCCCAACATAGGATATTACCATTTGGCTTAAGTGCACAGGTATGCGCTGCACCCGCACTTACCTCAGCGAAAACTCCTAATGGAGGCATGGATTTATCATAACCATTATGGCCCCAACATTTGACTTCTCCGTCTTCTCTAACTCCACAAGTGTGTGTTTCTCCGGCGTTTATCTGCGCAAAAGATCCTGGGGGAGGTGTAGATTCTCCCCTCACATTTCTTCCCCAACACACGACCTCCCCGTCGGTTTTAATCCCACAAGTAGAATAATCACCGGCACTAACCTGGCGATAGGTACCCGGTTCTGGGGTTGAACGACCATGGTGTTTTTCACCCCAACATTGGATTGATTTGTTTGTTTTAAGGCCACAGGAATGTTCAAAACCCGCGCTTACTTCGGTAAACTTCCCTAGAGGTGGGTCAGATTGTCCGTCCGAATTTTTTCCCCAACACTTGATCTCTTGTTCTGTGGTGAGGCCACAAGTGTGCTTCCACCCCCCACTAATTTGTGTGAACGAAAGGTGAAGAGGAGGCATATCTCCCCAACATTGAATCTCTCCATTGCTTTTGAGTGCGCAGGTATGTTTTTGCCCAGAACTCAATTGAATGAAGCTCCCATATGGAGGAGTGGATTCGTTGTTATCGTTATAACCCCAACATTCAATTTCTCCGCCCTTCTTAATTGCACAAGTATGTTTGTATCCTGCGCTCACTTGAACGAAAGATCCGACAGGAGAAGAAGTTTGGCCATCTTCATTATTACCCCAACATTGGACCAAGCCGTCGGTTTTGAGCCCACATGAGTGTTCTCCACCTAAACTAATTTGCACAAAAGTAATGGATGAAGGAGGAGTAGATTGTTTATAAAAATTTTCGCCCCAACATTCTACTTTTCCTGTCGCTCTCAAGCCACATGAATGGTTTGTTCCCACATCAACCTGGGTAAAAAATCAAGAGGGTGGAAGCGATTGTTGGTAATCATTATCTCCCCAACATTTGATCTCTTTTTCGGTGTTGAGTCCACACGAATGGTATTCACCTAAGCTAAGTTGGGTAAAGGTTCCTCGAGGTGGGTGGGATTGGCCGTTGTCATTATCTCCCCAACATTCCACATGTTGTTCATCGTTGATCGCACAAACATGGTTTACGCCAAGACTAACGAGCGAAAACGTTCCCAATGGCGGTATCGATTTTTCTCTGTAGTTATTTCCCCAGCATTGAATTTCGCCATCACTTTTTAGGCCACAGGTTTGACTTAATCCGGCGGCAACTAGAGTAAATATATTTTCTGTCCCACCCATGTCGCTTGAATCTAAATCCGGACCCATATCCCCTTTCGTATTTTCATCAACATCCTTCCCTAAGTTCATATCTGTGCTGACAAGATCGCGATGCCCCATATCCTCTGAAAAACTCACGCATGAGCTTGTGTCCAAAACGCAGTGATTACAGGTGAGTTCCCCACCTAAAAAACCTTTTGAAAGACAAGTCGCACCACGAAGAACAAAACCCTCACATTCCTCAGTGGTATCCAATTCTCCGTTCCCACAAGTTCCCACAGAATTTTCAGTTTCTCCCAATAAATTACAAGCTGAGATGAAAGATAAAAAAGTGAAAGTGAAAGTTAAAGCTTTAAATTTCATAAATCTATCGACGTAATGAATTAAGATACAAGTATACTGAAATTAGAAAATAACGAAAGCTTTTGATTCTATTCAGGACTTTTGTGAGGACTGACTTTTCACCTTTTCAGCGTGTTCTATATTTTCGGAAAAATCTAAAACTATATTTTCAGTCGTTGGGGCTGGAACAATGTGTTCATCTTCATGTAATACCTCGTTGATCGCGGTAGCAACAGTTCTCCGTGATGCGATAAGTTTTTTAGCCCAAAGGCTTAGTGAGAAAACCAATACTCCAAACAAGATCAATACAAAGGACCAGGAAAGAGAAGCGGTGTTCTGGCCCATGAAATTTCGGAAAAGAGAAATCGCTCCCACGAAACTCGACACGATAGCCACAAACCAAATCGGTCCCGTAAGAAGAACGACCAAACAATTCAAACCTTTTTGCGGTTCTGGAAATCTTTTATTAAACAGGTCTTTAAAGGCAGGTTTCAAATTTTCGGGTAGTTATTGGATACATCTAAGATTGCTCTTTTCTCATCTCTTTTACAAGCCCAGCAATTTTTGACGGGTCAATATCTTTCTTTATTGGGCCTATAAATGATTGTTTAGAACTTTTTAAATGTGGATCGTGTGTCCCAAAACTGCATGAGCAGCCTCTGCGATGGCTTCTCCTAAAGTGGGGTGGGGGTGGATGGTGTGGATAATTTCTTCAATCGTTGATTCTAACTCCATTGCTACTGTGCCCTCGGTAATGAGTTCAGTAGCTTTGGCGCCTACAATATGGAAGCCCAGAATTTCGTCATATTTCGCGTCACAAACGATTTTTACAAATCCTTCTGTTTGTCCAAGAATGGCCGCTTTTCCTATCGCGCTAAAAGGAAATGTGCCCACTTTTATTTTATGTCCACGTTCTTTGGCTTTCTTTTCGGTCAACCCAACAGATGCCACCTCAGGTGTACAATAGGTACAATTAGGAACCAGATCGTAATTTAGAGGACGTGGATTCTTTCCCGCGATGTGATCGACTGCGACTGCCGCTTCTTTAGAGGCAACGTGGGCGAGCTGAGGTGTATCGACGATATCCCCAATCGCGTAAATCCAAGATTCTGAGGTTTGCATAAATTCGTTGACATCAACCACCCCTCTGTCGCTGACTTTCACTTTCGTTTTTTTCAATCCAAAATCACCAGTTACAGGTTTTCTTCCAGTAGCGACAAGGAGGTGTGAACAGGTCAATTTTTCTGAACCCTTGGGTCCTTCAATAACGATGTTTACCGCTTTTTTGGTCGTGTTAACTTCGGTGACTTTAGAGGATGTACGAACGTCCATTCCCTGTTTCTTAAATGATTTTTCAACTTCCTTCGAAACATCCTCATCCTCGATGGGCAGAATGTGATCGGCCAGCTCGACAAGAGTGGTTTTTGAACCGTAACGAAGAAAGACCGACGCAAATTCACTTCCAACCGCACCAGCTCCAATGACGACGAGATGTTCGGGGATTTCTTCCATATCCAAAATATCATCAGAATCGATCACACGTTTGTGATCCATTTTGATAAAAGGAAGGTGTGCAACTTCTGAACCTGTGGCGAGAATTAGATGTTTGGTTTTTATTTCCGTTTTCTTTCCTTCATTCTCGATGGAAATCACTCCTTTCTTTTCGATTCTGCCATGGCCAAAAATAACCTCTACCTTATTTTTTTTCATAAGGTATTTCACACCTCCCGCGTTTTTAGTCACGACTTTGGTTTTGTATTTTTGAACTTTCACAATGTCAACTTTGGGATCGGAAAGGGTAATTCCGAAATCCTCAGCATGGCGTGCCTTTACAATGATGTCTGCGGTATTGAGAAGTGCTTTGGTCGGAATACAACCTCTCAAAAGACATGTACCACCAAGCCTCTTCGTGGGTTCTTTTTCAACAATCGCGGTTTTAAAACCGGCTTGAGCGGCATGAATAGCCGCGACGTAACCACCAGGACCACTACCTAAAACAACAACATCGTAACTCATAAAAAACTCCGTTAGAAAACTTTGGTGCACTCTTTCATTCCCCATTATTACTGTCAACGATGAGAAAGAGCCTTGCGTTATTATGCTAAACTCGGCGATAAAGAAATATGCGAGCCGGATTTGACATAGGGGCAACCAGCGCCCGATTTGTGGTTATTGACTCTTCGGATGTGTTGATGCATCAAGCTCGAGTGAGTACAAAAGATTGGACTGTTGAAGACGCGTTGAGTTTTGTATCAAAACAATTGCAAACTTTTGATGCTGATGAAGTCGGGGTGGCTATTGCTGCTCAACTCTCATCAGATCGAGAACGTATTATTAGTGCACCTAACTTGGGTTGGGCCAATATTCCTTTTAAGCGACTTTTGGCTGATGAAGTGGGACGACGCGTTCATCTACACAACGACGTGGAAGCGGCGACGTGGGCTGAAATGAAGTGTGGAGCGGGCCGTGGTTTTAAAAATATACTATCTGTTTTTGTGGGCAGTGGTGTAGGTGGAGCCTTTTCAATTAACAATCAACTTATTCATGGCGCCTACGGTATGGCTGGAGAAATAGGGCACCTTCTTGTTTCCCAAGACCCCGGTGCCCGAATGTGTGGTTGTGGTCGAAGAGGATGTTTGGAAGCCTATGTTGGCGGAAAACACTTAGAGGAAATGGTGCACGAAATCCTTCCGACTCTTGTACGTCGAACTCACGAAATTGATGTGAGCAAGGCCGACGAAATGGTCATGGAAAATCCTAAAATTGAGATGATCTGGCGAAGAGCTACAGACTTCTTGGCCCTTGCTGTGGCCAATACTTGTACTTTTCTCAATCCCGATCTCCTTCTATTAGGTGGTGGAGTATTGGAGAATACGACCTACTTTAAAAAAGAAACGATTAAAAAAATAACGTCTTGGACTTCAAGAAACGCATCCAATGTGGAGATTCGCTTTTCTCAACTTGGAGATAATGCGGGAGCTCTTGGGGCAGCAATGCTAAACGAACTCACTTTATAATAATTTACGATCCATAGGAGTTTTAATGAAAGAAAAAGTAAACTACGATAGATATCTAAAAATATCTGAACTTCTTTCTTTGCAAGAGGTTCTATCTGAACCTGTAGCCCATGATGAGCTTTTATTTATTACCATTCATCAAGCTTACGAATTGTGGTTCAAACAAATTTTATTTGAAATGGATGCCGCAAGTGCTGCGATCATCAATGATGATCCATATGAGGCGACGCGAATCCTACAGCGTGTATTAAAGATCGAATCGATATTGGTCCCCCAAATCCATATTCTTGAAACCATGTCGCCACGCGATTTTATGAGTTTCCGTAAAATTCTCAATCCGGCGAGTGGTTTTCAATCTGTTCAATTCCGCGAAGTAGAGTTTTTATCGGGAATGAAGTCCGATGTGGTACTCGAATCGATGGACCGTTTTGATCTTGATACTTCTCGTCTTCATCGTCGTTTCGCTGAACCTAGTGTTCGAGAACTTTTTTATGAAGCAATGATTAGAGCCGGTTATGATGTGGTCGTTCCACCCGATAACGCAAATCCTTTAGGGGACGAATTGGATCGTACTCTCGAATCCTTGAAGACCCTCTATGAGCTTCCAGAGAAACATTATAAATGGTACGCCCTTGCTGAAGCTCTCGTTTCTCATGACCAGAATTTGCTTTTATGGCGTTTTCATCATGTACGCGTTGTGGAGAGACTTATTGGTTCTAAGATGGGAACTGGCGGTTCAGCTGGTGTAAAATATTTAGAAAGTACTTTATCAAAACGAGCCTTTCCGATGTTATGGTTTGCTCGCGGAATGTTAACTGACGATCTTTACGGAACGATCCGTGGCCATACTGAGGACTGATGCCAGAACTTGCTGAAGTAGAAATCGTTCGTAGAAATCTACGAAATTGGTGGAAAGGTTGCGCAAGCGAAATACTTTGGTCAGATGCAACGTTCGGCAAACCCCATAGACAAGAGCTTCGCGTTGCTCTGGAATCCAAACCCATAGAATTTATCCGACGCGGAAAACACTTGGTTGTGCAATGTGAGGACGGCGGTTTGTATTTCCATCTTCGTATGACGGGGCAAATCATCGCGTCCATGAATCCAAATCCTCCTTTCGCGCGTTTGGCATTTCGTGTGGAACCTGGCCGGATTTTGAAAGATATTTCCTATCCTTGGTTGGTTTTTGTAGATCCGAGACGTTTAGGTTCTTTGGACTATTTATCTCCCAACTCCCTTCCTAAAACTTTCGAGAAACTTGGACCAGAACCCTATGATTTAAGTGTAGATTACCTCGAAGAGCGAATTAGCGGAAAGCGAATGTTGAAATCGGCTCTTTTGGATCAAAGTGTGGTTGCCGGAATTGGAAATATAGCCATTAGTGAATTATTTTGGCGCTTTTCGATTGCACCAAACGCACGATGGTCCGACCTTTCATCTGATGTGAAAAGCGACTTTTGTTCTTATCTTGGACCCTATTTTGATTCTATTATTCTGAAAGAAGGAGGAAAAGAAATAAACTATACTCATAACAAAGATGCTCCAAATCCCTTTACTATTTATAAACGTTTGGGTGAACCCTGTCCTAGGTGTACCACCAAAATCGATCGCATTAAGGTAGCAAGCCGTTCAACATATTATTGTCCTCATTGTCAAAACAAGTGAAAGGTAGAGTAGCCAATATGTAGCTTTTTTAGCTGTTTGGAGGGGAGTATCATGGGAGATTTGGGGTTTCGGTCTCGGCATGATATTTGTAGTAGTAATGAGCGTGATTACGAATTTGGAGTTTTGAAATGAATAAATGGTATCCCCTCTCTCTTTTACTTTTAAGTTTTGCATTCTCTTGTGGAGACACGCAAGTTGAACCTGAAGCTCAAACTCTTCAGGCAGTCTCTGCAGATAAAGCAGATAATTTTTACTCAAGTATTGCGGCGGAATACGAAGCAACAGGAAAAATCAAAGTCAACATGAGCGAGACCGAGTTTGCAGATGAACTAAAACGTCAAGAGCTTATTGATGCAAGACTCACCGCAGTAGGGTTGTATCTCACCACATATATGACCGAGAAAATTCACGGTTTGGATCATAACGGAGATGGTGAAATTACAGACGATGAGATCTTTAACCACAATGATAAGTATGGTGGTTTTCAAGCCATGGTTCGTAATCAAACGGTAGAAGAATCGGAGATCACGCAGATCGTTGAAGTACAATCAGATGGTAGCGTCAAAAAGATGGATCAGTATGAAGTCGTATTTACGATAGATCTCGCTGGACCTCGTGGAATTCAGGATTTGATTCCTGGAACGCAACAGATGGATAGTTTTGAGTTCTCAATGAAAATGCCCAAAGATGCCGCATTTTCGCCAGCAAATCCTCCCCGTGGAGAAATGCGTCGATTTGATCCGGAAACCCACACCGGTGAACTGGAAACCATTGATTTTAAGTTAAGACCTCACCTTGAAATTACCAACGCTTATCCTCATTACCAAGCATTTATAGAGGATGGTGTTTACGATCTCACTTTATTCTTCGGCTATGATTACAATGAGCCACGTATTGATATTCCTGAAGCCGAGGAGGCGTATGCTCATCTCGAAGCCGCGGGATATAAATCGCCAGTGGCTTCCTTTGATGCCCTGGAAGCTGATAGTGGTCCTTTTGTTTTGAAGACTAAAGCAAATGGAAAAGAGCTCTCAATTGAGATTCGTATTTTTCATGCTCTGATGTTTACCACAGATCGAAAAGGTCAACATGATAAGGCCCTTTCCGAGATCTCGAAACGCGATGTATTCTTTTATAATGGACATGCGGGACCTTATTATGGGTTCTATTTAGATGCGAAGGAAGAAGCAAAAGTTGGGTATGAAGAGTTCGCGACATATCCCATGAAAGCTGACAAGCAGCAACTTTTTGTCGCTCAAGGGTGTCAAACCTATTCTCAATATGCGGATATGATTTACGCGAACCCAGCGAAACATGAAGGGAATCTTGATGTGATTACCACGGTTAATTATTCTTACGGTAAAGGAACGCTTCAATTGTTGGACTCACTCATTTTTATCAACTCAGGTACACATTACCCCATCGATTTTTATACAATGGTTGGTAATCTCAATGATGTTTGGATAAACAATGCTTATAACGTTTTTTATGGTGTGATGGGGATTGATGGGAATCCTCAATTGCATCCTTATGCAGATAAAAAAGTGTTGGGTGAAACATGTACTTCACATGAAGCTTGTGGTGATGGTGCTTATTGTGTCGACCTTGGTAATAATAAAAACGAATGTGTGATCGTTACACTTTCGAATCAAGCTTGCCCGGCAAACTCGAATCACATGGTTGCTTATGATTCCACTCAAACAATTCAAACAGAAATTTGTGTGCTTAAACCCAATGCTAATGATCTTGTATTTGGAATTACTGAAGGTTCGTCCGAAGCCAATGCAATTCTCGATCTCGTAAATCGCGCGGATTTTAAGACGCTTGATGACGAGGTTGGTCTAGATAGACGTGCAGCAAAAAATATTATCGAATTTCGACGTGGAGAAGATCCCTCAGGGATGAATGATCGTGCCATTTCGACTTTAACCGTGCTTAACGAGATCAGCTTTGTTGGTAAAAGCGCGTTCAGAAAGCTAAAGCTATATACAAAATAGATACTCTTTTTTGAGGATCAAAAAGTCGCTTTGATTCGAAGAACCATCCTTAATATCTCCCACAAGCCATATCGAATCCCCGTAAGTATATGAAAATACTGGTTTATTATGGGTTTACTGAAATTAAATTTGGCTACGTCCGAAAAGGCAATGAAGATACGTGATCACATCCCGGGTTGATCATTAATCTTTGGTTGGGTTCTAAGAAAATTTATGCCTGCGAGGGGTAGAAGTTATGAGAAACTTAAAAAGATTCGAATGTAGATTCGAATCATTAAATCGCAGTTCTTTTCAAACTTCTTTTCGAAGTGAGAAGGGAGCGAAAAGGGAACTTCAAAAATCTCAGGTCGCGGAAGCGACCACAAAAGATCGAAAGGAGGGGTGGATGATGCAAAAATAATTTGCAAAAATCTGCTCTCTCTTTTCGGTTTATTTTTCGGTCAAAGGTGTGATCGAGGAGATGCACTTTTGTATCTAACCTTGGGTTGAGTCGAAAAACGATGTGAATTCCGAGAATTAATCTCTTTCGTAAGTTCCTAAATTTCGTTATGAACCTTTCATGAAACGTATTTCCCAAATAATATTAGTGTCTCTTTTTCTTTCCCTTTTGTCTTTGTCTGCTTCTGCAGAAATTATTGACAAAATCACTGCACGAATAAACAGAGAAATTCTAACCTTGCATGACTTAGAACAGGCTGCTGTTCCTTTTTTGTTACAAGAAGGGAGAAATCCTGCGGCGCTGAAAAATCCAAATGAAAAAGCAAAGATCCTCATTGAGGTTCTTAATGATCTCATTGACCGCAAGCTGATTGTACAAGAAGCACAAAAAATCGATCTCAAGGTTGATGACGCTCGGCTTACTCAATGGCTTGCGTTTACACGTCAACAAAGAAAATTAACGGAACCACAATTCAAAACGATGATCGAGCAATATGGTGTTCCTTATAAACAATACAAAGAGATGGTCCGTGAAAACCTGGTACGAATTGATATGGTTCGTGTAAAAATAGGAAGCCAAATTTCGGTTTCCCAAGCTGACGTCGATCGTGTTTTTAAGGAACGTTATGGCGCAGATGGAGGTCAAGAGAAATATATTACTGTCGCTCATATTCTTATACAACCAGCATCTGAAAGCGAAGCAGACCTTCAGAATGCAAAACAACGTGCAAATCTAGCCCTAAAAAAGTTAAAATCTGGTGACGATTTTTCTAAAGTAGCAAAAGAAATGAGTGACGGTCCTACAGGAAGTAATGGGGGCGAACTTGGTACTTATCGCCGTGGTGATCTGGATCCGGATTTTGAAGCTGTGGCCTACAAACTTCAACCCAATACGAATTCTGAGGTGGTTAAGACAAAATTTGGTTATCATATTATCAAAGTATCCAAAATAGAAATGCGTGATGCTCCTGATATTGAGAGTCGTAAAGATCGTCTACAAATGGAGCTTCGAGCTGCTGCTGCTGAACGTCTTTTGAAAGACTATACCAAACAACTTCGTAGCCGTGCCTTTATCGAATTGCAGTACCCCTAGACTTGTGAAAATAGGTATAACGATTGGGGATCCTGCTGGGATTGGCCCCGAAATCATTAAAAAAATATTTAGAGACGATCACCCTATCCCAGAGGTCGAATGGGTGATTTATGGATCTAAGGAATGTCTCATATCAAAAGTCTAACTGGTCGATGTGGCTAAAGATCTTGATTGGAAATCGGTTAAACCAGGACAGGCTTGCATTGTATCAGCAATGATCCAAAAACGTGCTTTTAACGCGGCCATTTCGGATGCTCAACAGGGAAAAATTGATGCTATTGTAACTGCACCTTGGACCAAATACAGCTTCACCTTATTGAACGAAAAGCCCACTGGGCACACTGAAGTACTTGCCAAATCGACAGGTATTGAACCCGTGATGCTTTTGGCAGGAGAGCGTTTACGTGTGGCGTTGGTTACAACTCACATTCCTTTGAAAGAAGTAGTAAGCCATATCAATAAAGAAAATATTATAAAGACAACTCAGATTGTTAATAAAAGTTTGCAACAAGATTTTGGAATAGAAAAACCAAGAATAGCTGTGCTTGGACTGAATCCTCATGCAGGCGAAAAGGGGGCTATGGGAAGAGAGGAGCTCGATATCATCGGCCCCGCAATCGATATGTTGAGGGTAGAAGGATTAGATATTGTGGGTCCCTTTTCTGCAGATACCTATTTCATTCGTTACCTACATGATGCTGGCGAACAGCATGACGCTGTGATTTGTATGTATCACGACCAAGCCTTGATTCCCTTAAAAACGATTCATTTTGGGGAGTCGGCAAACATCACTATCGGATTACCTCTTGTGAGAACTTCCGTAGACCATGGAAGTGCATATGACATTGCAGGTCTCGGAATCGCAGACCCAAGAAGTTTAGCTTATGCGATGGAACGGGCCGTTGCCATTGTGAACCATCGGTTGCGAGAAGATTAAATTCGATAGTAATGTCATTTGGATAGAAATCTATCGAACACTTTTGTAAGGTTTCGACAGAATATTTTTCCCCACGGCTTGCATCCAATATCCCTTTCCCGCCTGGATCGTTTGAATGGCCAAACTTCCGTTAGCTGTAATCATCTTATCACTTTTCGCCCCACTTGCAGTGTTTCTGGTGATCCAGATATGGCCCTCTTTTAGACGATTTTGGTCATGCCAAGTATCAATGACCTCTTGAGAAGGAGAACCGATATGCATGGAACTAATTCCGCCGACCACGTTTCGAGAAAGACCATCATTTGGCGCCATGAAATTTACGAAGGCAGGGTTCGAACTGGTTTTTCGAACGTGATGATGAGCATGAGTTACGTCCACGCCTAAAGTGCCATAGAAAGAAGAAGTATGTTGAACTAAAAAGCTTTCCATGTCAGGGTTTCCATCTTCTTTTCCATGAAGATCACCTCCAAAGTGATAACGAAAACCTCCATAACTAACGATTCCTACAAGACTTCTTGCGTTTTCTCTAGACCCACTCGTGGTATCAAATTCAGGGGCCACCACAATCTTTTCGCCGTCATTAAAATGTGCGTTTACCCCAATAAATTGAATGTGGGCCCCATCAAGATCAATGAAAGTGGGAATGTTTTGGGTATCATCTTCAGGTTCTTCAATGTTACCTCTGTGGAGATTATCGCATTCAAGCGCTCGGAAAGGTTTAACTAAAGCACGAGCATTGCAAGGCGCTTTCTTCTTTGATCTACAAAAGGGAAAATCAACAGAGGAAAAATCTGCCCTCATTCCCTTACAAAAATTGGTGTAGCTTTTTAAAGTCATACCGACACCAAGATCAACAAACCCTCGATGTAAAATTCCTTTTAGAGCCGAAAAAGATGGAGCTTGTGTTATTCGTTTTTTAAACGAACCCATATGAGCGTTGTGAATATGGGTGATGAGAATCCACTCCCCTTGGACGGGTGCAGGTT
>JAUTBZ010148249.1:0-12009 GCA_032361785.1 Lepetodrilus galriftensis
GACATTTTATGATGAATAAAATTTGTTTGTAAAATTAATAAACATTGACAAAATCCATCTAAGAAATTGCCCAAACGAGATCCCGCGTATTTTGAAATCGACAAGACACATTCCATTGCCTGCACGTGAATATCATGCTAGACATGCTGTGTATATTTACACGGGACGTAAATGACGCAATACAATCAATAGCGTAAATGACGTAATACAAGCAAACCCGCGTCATTTACGTCCGGCGTAAATATACTCCCCTTTCGTGAAACACACGCCAGTTACCTATTTTCACCACTGTCTGATTGCATCTCATATCCAAAGATGATGTGCTATCCACAGATGTAATGACAATACCGTACATAGACAGATATGCAATCCCAGTAAATCAAAGCTACATTCAAACTTGTTTTCTAATTACAGAGGCAATTGCCAATTCAATCATACTTTTTTTCTTTTTGAATTTGAATTTGGGTTTGGAGTCGATTTCTAGATTCTTTCACTAATATCACTTGTCGAATATACAGTAGACCTCGCATAAACCGGACGCTCGCCTATAACGTACTGAATCTAAAATCCTGGTCCTGTTTAACGCTGGTAATTACGGAATATGTACTAGAATGTTTTATGACTAATACTAGTAAGCTGTCCTGGGGGCCTATTCTCGAAACGTTCTTACAAACTTCTTAGCCTAAGAACAGTTCGTAGCCATGCTATAATGATCGTTAAGATTTCCGTAAGATCGTAAGAATGGTTCGAGATAGGCCCTCTGGTTCCTTCACCGGCTGTAGACATCGCAAAGTTTATAATGATGATAGCATCTGCCATCTACTGACTGCTTATATAGATAGTCTCCTGAACGCTTGATAAGTTCAAGGGATCAACTGTGTTGATATTAGCTCGAGATGCCTCTATCCTTCCCTGCTGAATGAAAGATAAAGTTGTACTCTGTTCATTTATTACATAAAATATTTATTTAATAACTGTTACATTCAAGGGCATTTGGGGTTGAAAATGGGCTAGATGAAAAGAATGAACATGATGAAGGGAACACGTGTACAAACAATGGTCTAGATAGCACAGAATGAAGGAAACTAACACAGTATTTAAGAGATTGGAAGGGGGGGGGGGGGCATAAACATTATATACACATGTACAATATGAATAGAATATAATTATTATTAAAATGTACAAGAAGGTGAAGTCAACTTCAACATTACAGTAATAAAAATTCAACTGAAATATAAATTAAAGTAATTTAATAGCCCACAGTGTACTACAGTAGACCTCGCATAAACCCGACACTCGCCTATAACCAGCTGATAACGTACTGAATCTGAAGTACTGGTCCTGTCTAACGCTAATTAAGGCCAGTCTTCAAAATTACTGCTGGCCCGGCCATTTCTCCCAATGCTAAAGGTATTTTAGAAATTCATGTGGTTTTTTTTAAACATTCGCTATTTGTACCATTATTCGGGCCAGTAGGTTTACAGCGGTAATTTCGAACACTGATTACGGCATATGCGTATAACGGATTTCGTATATAACGGACAAAAATAGCCGGTCCCAATGAGTACGTTATATGTAGGTCTACTGTATATAGCAGGGTGGACTAAGCCTGTGGTTCATGAAAAGGGTTGTACAGTAGTACTATAGTTCGGGCGTAAACCAGGGCATATGCCTATATAGTACCACGGTAGCTTATTGCAATTATTTAAAAGATTTTAAATATTTCTTTTGACAAGGACTAGGCATACACCATGCTTTAACATGAAATGACTTAATTGTAATTTTTTTACGCCAAGACAACCGTTACAACCCTTTCGTGAAAAGTGGATGAATGAAACATATAATGAAATGAGGATGAATGAAATATAAACAATGCATATCTACAAGAGGATGACGAGCACGTCAACAACAGATGTACAAGAGGATGACGAGCACGTCAACAACAGATGTACAAGAGGATGACCTGAGCATTAAATACTTAAATATATCTGCATGTTATTTACATATTTGTCCATAGATCTAAGCGCAAATTTAATGTGACAATGGCCACTTTGACAAAAAGAATTGATAGAGTGGATGAGCCTTTACCTAATCTAACTAAATTATTATTATTATTTAAAAAAATATTTAATTGGGATTTTAGAGCTGCTTTAAGATTCATTCACTTATTAAGTTATATCACGGCTTGTCAGTTTAGGACAAGACAAAACCTGTAACAACCGTAGCGCTGAATGCTGCAGTAAACCTGTGAGCACCGGCAGGTACCGACAGACCAAGGATGATAATTGCATTGCCACGGTACAGTTAGCGCATCCTTCATGATCGCATCAGAAAGCACATCCTTCATGATCGCGTCAGAAATGTAACTTTCGCGAACATTGATGGCGGACTCCCAGGACCTTTGTATCCAAAATCCAAAGATTCTACCATTGCACCAGTATCTGTCCCATCTACAGGTTACCCGGATACTTCCTGATGTCAATATACCGTAGTTGTCAAAACTCGCCTTTTTCTTTTCTCAATATGTCTATCTCTGTCTATCTTAGTATCTGTTCCAGTCTCCATGATAATAAAACAGCATACAATTTTAGTTTGCTATTTGAATTATGCTAGGTTTCCATGACCAGAATGTTTCTCCACAATCATGTTTGTCTAATGAGTACCGGAAGGTGAATATGAGTTTAAAGTCGCTGCAGGAATCTTTCACCCATTTGCGACGATGTTTGTCTTAAAAAAAAACAATGTAAGATGCCTGTTTCCATTATCAAGATAATAGCACACCTTGACTCCACAATCATGCATGTCTAAACAAAGTAGGATATTTGTCTAGACAATGTGATGCATTTGTCCACCATCAGAATATCTCTCCACAAGTGGAATGTTAGACATCATTATCAAGTAGATGTGTCGCCATCTACAGGACTAGCCTCCTTGTTGTTAACTTTCAAATCAGAGTTATCTTCCCTTTCTTCGTTGGGTTTTTCTTCGTCACTCTCTTCTTCCGATTCTTCTGATTCCTCTGCAAGTCAGAAATTGTAATTATTATAGTGCAAGATTAACAATAATAATAATAATAATAAAACAATCTTGATTTAGTGAAATGTCCATCAAAACTTCAAACCTTTCTTTTCTTCTTTCTTTGGCCTTTTAGCTTTGGATTTTCTCTTCAGTCTGTAAAAGTAACATGAAATTTGTAAAAATAGAATCCACTGTATGAAAATATCTATAGGACAAACACACTAACCATTGTTTTGCAGTAATTCACTTATTGCTTAACGTCTCTGCAGGAATCTTTATGCTACACATTTTCTGAATGATAATGTTAACATTTGTTCACGAACATCCGAAATGTATATTTCCAAATTCTGAAATATAAATAATGACCTCTTGGCTCTTTTCTTTGCGGTTCTTTCCTCTGCAATGCGTTTGTTTTCATGTACTTTCTTGTCGAAATCAGTATTGAGTTCTGTCTGCAAGTAAATGTTAACAGTCAATCATCAACATCATCATGCAATGCAGTTACCAACCAGCCCCAGTTTCATAACATCCTAAATTTAGGAGCTCATTACTTTAGGACCCAGTTTATCACCTGATAAGTTAGATGTTGATTTAAGAAGGGATATGACTTGTGACGTGAAACACTTGTTACAAGGTGATAACCTTTAGGCCCCAGTTTCATAACATCCTAAATTTAGGAGCTGATTACTTTAGGACCCAGTTTATCACCTGATAAGTTAGATGTTGATTTAAGAAGGGATATGACTTGTGACGTTGTGAAACACTTGTTACAAGGTGATAACCTTTAGGACTGATCTCTACACGAGCTCCTAAAGACTTAGGATGCTGTTGTGAAACAGGGATCTTTAGTCGTCACTGTAAAATGTATTGAAAGCCTCCTCCGTTCTTAGGAAATGTGGATTTGTTATTTTTTTATTTAAATTTTTTTTTAGCTATAGAGCCACTTTCAAGATTCTTTCACTTATATCATGGTTTGTTAGTTTAGAGCAGGAGAAAACCCACAACATCCATAGCGCTGAATGTTGCAATAAATCTACGAGCACTGGCTGACAGACCAAGGATGATACCTGCATTGCCACGGTACAGACGGCACATCCTATCATGATCGCATCAGGGTTAGACTAGGTTACCCCTTTGGCTCAGTCAGTAGAGTATTGGACTTGCAATCCAGCAACTCTGGTTTGAATCCAAGGATCAGCACGGTCCTCCATTAGACTTTCATAAACATTAACTCTCTCCCTGCTGGCGGCAACCGGAGATGCCTGAAAGAGCCGTCCCAGTGCCTAATCCAGAAGGGAGAGGGTTAACAATGACGATGTATTTATTACCTTTTTTGCTTTTTCGGTGATGAATTTCTGTCTGGCATACTCTCTCCTCCGTACTCCGCGATAGACGTGGAAGTCTCCACTGCCCGCGCCCGCACTGGAACCTGAGACAATTTTAAATTTTATTTGACATTTTGACGGAAGCACAAAATTACATACATTTTCCAGTGCACGCAGAAATTGACCACAATCGGATTACTAATGATTCAGTGCAATGGTCTGTTGTTGAGAAACTAAAAATACTGTTTCTAGTATGTATTAATGTTCAGCTTCAACATGGAAATAACAATAAGTTTCGTCGGCATCTTATAACGAGGTGAGTAGCGTTGTTCGCGTAAGGGTGCGAATATACCTTTCGCCAGACCCAGTATATGTGTTAAACTGGCTATATTTGCTATATTTGCAATGACTGGGAGCGCAATGGTACGTACAGGGGACGAAACAAAATACACTCGCGATTTAACAATACTCACCCCATACATTCCTAATGAATTCCTGGGGGCCACGTGGATTCCAATCTTTAGATTTTTCAGGAATTACTATGCTTTTAGTCTGAAAATTGGATAAAAAGATTAATTTACATCTTATGATGATCGCAACCACTGATAAGTGATAACCAAATAAGATAGATGAATTGATAGTATCACAGCCTAGGAATATTCTTTAAATAATCTATAACCACATTTTAATTTAGTTTAAAACAATGATTGGTAACTGGATACACAACTCTAAAATATTTGTTATAAGTGGGGTGAACGAAAACTGGGACACTGTGGCACTCATCAGTTAACTCGTATTTCTACTTCTATAAGACAATTTACACTATCAGCTGATTATAGATTACATGACATGTCTTACAGGATTTTTCATGAGTTTATCGAGACGCATTTTCTGAAGTTCTGACGGTGTTTTCGCGATTACAATACTCTTCTGAGACTTCTCTTCGCCTTTGGTAGGCATTTTGGAAAGCTTTTGACAACTTTCTGTGATTATCTCCCCTATTTCGTCAAATCTTTTTTTATCTACACGAAAATATTTATATAAATATAATACTTTTACTTTACTAATACAATACGAGATAATGATTATAAATATAAAAATAACGATGTTTATTTCGTTTTTAACGCAGATCCCGGAGACATGCGAGGTCACGGTGACCCACTAAAAAGTAAACAATAACATTGAGTGACGGGCCGTGCAGAAAACGCTTTGTGTACACTGAACACCCGTTCATCACCCCTAGTGCGCCCCTTTCCCCTGTCCGTGGCATGCCTAAGTTGTGACCAACACTCACTTTTACAACTACAGCGCAATGAAGGTGAGTAGAAAGAGAGTTTGAGGTTTTATCACCGATCAAAAAGTGTGTGTCTAAAAACCATTTCCCGCCACTCGTCAAAATGTAACCCTATGCCCCGACAGCCGACACCGTGCGTGCTGATGTAAATAAAGCCTGTGGTGAAAGTGGGTGTATCCCGAGCTGTCAGCCGTCACGCTCTGATGAACCTTGTTGTGGTTTGTCTGGATAATTAGGAGACGAAAACATTGTAATGGAGGATAAGACCCAGGCTAACCCTAAGGTATACTGATTCCAAATATTATGAGGTTTCTAAGGACTTTGAACAAAGATCTAGATGTGTTTATGCATAGATCAGTGGATTATAACGTTCACTATGAACACTAAGCCATGCACAGCTGATGCAGTTGACAGCTGGTTGAGTTGTATTGATGTAGACCTTTTGCTACTGTACTAACATGTGATTAAAATCATAACAAATAAATCATAAATATAATCCACATTTATACTATGCATGTAACAAAAGAATATTTTTCACAAACCATAGATTATTTTAATGGGTTTTTTGTATGCATAATTCACTGTGACTGTACTTTTGAAAGCACCAAAGATTACTTTGATTTTCCAGAGTTCTCAATTAACACTCGTCCGCTTCCTTGGGACATTTCTCCCAATACAATTGCTAAAGGTATCCTAAGGGCGAGTAGGAATTCATAACATTTGTTATTTGTATCGTCCGCTTCCTTGGGACATTTCTCCCAATACAATGCTAAAGGTATCCTAAGGGCGAGTAGGAATTCATAACATTTGTTATTTGTATCACTATTTGGGCGAGGACGTTTTAAAGTTGGCTTCTATGAACACAATGAAGTGAAACCTATATGCTTTATGAAACAATCAAATAATTTCACGTTCTCAATATCTGAAAGAGCTGTACTTGGCCACTATAAGCTGATAAGCCTAGATCTAGTAGAAGCTTGAAAAATTGAAAAAGAACATTTAGAAGTGTCAGAAACATAATCTAGATTATGATAACCAAATAAAAAATGTTTCTGAGATGCATTTGGTATCTACAGTAGTCAGCATGGTCAGTGATCAGGTGATGTAGTCAATTCTACTTGCAGGCCAAAACGGATGCGGTTTCCACAAGTTACAGGACGATATTGAAGTGTCAGAAACAATCTAATAATGAAATATGAAATGTGTTTGGTAACATACTCAATTCTACTTGCAGGCCAAAATGGACGGATTCCACAAATTACAGGATGACCTCGAAAAGGTCATCGAGAAGGACGACAGTGGAAGCTCGGTGACCACGGACTCGGACGAGGTGTCGGGATCAGAACCCAGAACGTTCCGGTCCACTGTGCACCACCTTCTCCACACCAACAAGTTCCAGATCGGAGTCATCTCCCTGGTGATCCTCGACTGCTTCCTGGTCATCGTGGAGCTGCTCCTGGATCTCCGCGTGTTCACGCTCCCGGACCACGAGAACCACATCGCGCCGCACATCATCCACTACATCAGTCTGGCCATCCTCAGCATCTTCATGATCGAGATCGGTGTCCGGCTGTACGTCCTGAGGCTGGAGTTCTTCAAGCAGAAGTTTGAGCTGTTCGACGCCGTGGTGGTGATCGTGTCGTTCGTGATGGACATCGTGTACCGCAATGCCAACGGGGCCATCAGTGGGCTGGGCTTGCTGATCGTGCTCAGGTTGTGGAGAGTTACGAGGGTGCTGAATGGTGAGAAGAAATCGATTTGAAGTAGTCAGGGATGAGAATATTCTGCGAATCCGGAGATTTTTACGCGCGATGCTCGATCCCTTCCACCTGGCCCAGAGATTACTAAACATTTTTAGTACAATTTTATCCTCCCGCTCGGATTTTATATGGGGATTTGTGATCAAAACTTTGAGTTGAGCATGAGATCGTACTCAGAAAAGTTTTGTAATCTCGGGGCCTGGTCGTGGCATGTTGATCATGGGTCCAAGTTGTTTCAGCAGAAAACCCCATTTCCCATTCTCATCCCTATTGACGTAGAAGTTACAATTGATGATCATATTACATTTGTCAATTGATCAATCATCACTGCAGCACTAGTTAATATAGGGCAGCGCAGGTGATAGCACAATCAGTGATGGAAACTAACTTTTAAACTTACTAGAAATGGCCTGGGCTAACAGGCTAGTCTTAATTTAGATCCCTGCACAAATAGTATAACATTGTACCTCAGAGTCAAAATGTAGTTATTATAATAATTATGAACTAGAATGGTTTATTACCGGTATGCCTCCATATTTTTCAGGTATAATCATGTCTGTGAAGAGACAGTCCGAGAAGCGTCTGGAGCGCGAGAGACGTCTGCGCACGGCGTGTGACCAGGAGCTGACCAAGTACCGCCAGTACTGCTCCTCGCAGGAGCGCGAGATCGAGTTGCTGCAGGGAATCCTGAGGAAACACGGGATACAGTACATCGAGAAGTCCCACAAGCCCCCCGCAGGAAGTACGATAGACGTGGTAGCGGAGGTCAACCATTCGGTGGAGAAAGTGTCGAGTGATATCCACGTGGAGAAAGTGTCGAGTGACATCCACGTGGAACAGGACAGTGACAAGTCAAACGACAGCGGAAGTGTTGAAACGTAGTGAATGCTGAGAAGTCTGTTGTGTTTTTGGCAGTGAATGTATTTAAATGTGCCAATGTAGACATCCTCTAGAACGCAAGCTCAGTGTTTCCTTATATACGTCACTGGTCATGGGCAATTTAGTACCAGTCGGGGGTTCGCAGGTTTGTTGTAATGTAAGTGCAACATTCAGTGCTACAGATGTTGCAGGTTTCCTTCTGCTCTTACAGAACAGAGTTCATGATAAGGACAGGTCATTGCCCATGGTCACAGACGTAGTGTAGGAGCCATTGTTGAGTTTGCATTTCGAGGATGCAGTGTAGATAGCTATGGAAGTTTTTTCTAACGTAGCGGCCATCTTTTGTGGAAGCTTTTTGTATTGTGTACTTATCTTGAAAAATGTCATTAACTTTGTCGCCCACTCCCATTTCATTTGGATGTCATTTCTCACCTGTATTTGAATAAAATCAAATGGAATCGATGTTTGCAAGAGTGTCGATATTCTGTTGGTTAAAATTAAATGAGTACTCAATAATAATAATTTGTTAACATGTTTAACCCCCTCCATGCTGTGGGCATGTTTAACCCCCTCCATGCTGTGGGCAACCAGAAATACCCAAATAAGCTGTCTAATAAAGCAGGGAGAGGGTTAACGTGTACTTTAATCGTGAACCAAGTCCATGCATACTTATCATGCTTATAGCACTACTTTATTACCACTTTCCTTCTCAACTCCCTGGGGAATATTCAACCCAATTTTCAGTTAAAATCATACGATCTCTTCATGTAAAGATACAAATTAGTAATTCAGTAGTAAAATGCTTACCGGTAATTGTAATAAGATCATGTTGTTGAACATACAAATATGTATTTTTTTGTCGATATTTGTTGTGCGAACTGTTAAATATCTACTGTAGTGTCATAATTGTGCATTCATGGTTTTTGACGATTATAAATCTGATTGCTTATTAATTGTACTGCTATTCAAAATTATTTGTACCACTGGTATATTGAAGTGATATTATTTTCGATCAAGAATAGGTTTACAAGTGATATTACTTTACATTACATTACTCTTATTACGTAGATTATATTGCTTCATTTAAGAAAACACTAAATTTAGCATTTTCCTGGTTACAATATATAGTTTTCATCCAATGGTTCCGTTTGGTATACATACAAGAACTCGATGCGGTTTTTATTTGAGTCACAGTCATATCAATCCTGATGTACCAATACATGTATTTCTTAGTAAACATATCAGTAGTGATTATCCTTCGAGAAAATCGTTGCAAACGGGCGAAAGATTCCTGGAGCGACATCAAACTCAATGATCACTCACATCGCCCTCAAGATATACTCATCAAATTTACTTAAGGGCCAGTAGACTCTTGGGACATATAATAATAATAATGATGATTGCATTTATATAGCGCATCATTCACAATGATAGTGCTGAGTGCACAAATACATTCAGCGTTATATTATATTAACAACGAAGCGCTTCCCAATGTTTACAGGCTTAAAGTACTCTTCCAAGAACTTGCAGACGCGTTGGATAAAGAATGGCACCAAATTCCACAAGTTGAATTCCAAGATTTATTTGAAAGCCTCCCCAGAATTTTTTTTCATGGCCTTTATTTAATTTTATTGAATATTAAAAAAAAATTGAAAATGTTGAAAACTGATAAATGAAACCTAAATGTTTAGGGACTTTTGAATCTCACATTCTACATGTAAGATTCATGTTAAAATACTCACATTTTTACCTCACTCAACTATTACAACACATGTATTTTGTTAGTTTAAATATTTTGTTATACATATATTATATATATATATAATTATTATTATTATTATACATATCTAGTATGTTTGAAGTGCATATATGTTCACAATAATGTATATTTGGTTACTCATAGTATAATGTATCTTTTTATGTGTAAAGTCAAGTTTTTGGAGACAGTAGCACATTTCCCCGTCTCACTACACTAGTTATTTTTTTAATATTTTTTTTCAGTATGCATGGTATACTGGTATGGTACTGAAACAATTATTTAATTAAATGCATTTTTTAAATCTATGTTGATCTGTCTTTGGAGGAAATTACAGCATCATCGATTTACTAAAATTATTGATATAATTATAAATGAAAAATATTTTATATCTCAAGGGACAATAATAATAATTTGATGAGTTGTGATCATGGACATATATCAAATGTAAATTAAAATGCATTATGTGAATAGGCCTTCATCATGTTGCTAGATTTTTTAGCAGCTTTAATATTTGACAAAAATGTTGTCTCATTATCATACATGTTCTACAGGAATCAGACATTTCATTTGTAAATCCCAGAATTTCTCCTATATTTTTATTTTGACAACTGGTAACGAATGAAATATTAAAACAAGCATTAATTATACTGTGGCCTTTGAGGTGTATTTATAATATACCAGGTTGTGTCGGGAAAATACTTTTTCTTTTTTAATGAAAATTAAAATATATAATGAAAATTAAAATATTTTTTTAATGATATACTAAGGCTAGATGATAAATATTGTTTCGATAGTTTGCTTGTGAGATTTCCAACATGTATGTATATTATGTCGTTGAGTACTACACATATTTAATAACGTCATGAGTCATCACTGTACATTGCATGTAATACATAGAGAATGTGGCGGTCGACATTCATGTATGAATAAAGTATTTTGATTTACAGCTTTTATTTTATTTTCAATATGTAGAAGCATAGTTTCAACCACCAATAGTTAACTTCCGTCATAATGAACAATTTCTGCTGAGCATATTGATGTCTGCAAATCTAATTAAAATCAGATCTCGTTTTGCTCCACAAACAATTTATTTCTTCAAAACTGAATGTCCAAATATTCGAGTGTAAGTTTCGAATCGGATTTTAATGAGATTTTATGTCTGCTTTTGAATATATTTAATTTGAAAATACAAATTTATCAATCTATGATAGAGAATTTCAGAATTTGAAACGGAAAACTTATGATGGTTAGCAAGCTTGGTTTTCCTGCAGAAACAAGAACAGCACTTCAGAATCCTTCATGACAATATTTATTATATTACAATATTTCATTACCTTCAAATCATGCTCAGGATATGATTTAACTGCATTTCCCATATTTCAGCAGTATATACTAGTAAAAGTTAAACTTTTCACATATTTCAAATTCATGTAACATCTCCCATTTCAGTCATAGTTGAAAGATCTCGCACATTTCAGTCATACTTGAAAGATCTCGCACATTTCAGTCATACTTGAAAGATCTCGCACATTTCAGTTGTACATGAAATATCTATCACATTTCATTCATACAGAACATAAAACATTTCATGTTTCAGTCGTGCAGAAACATTTTGTATTTCAGTCATACACGGAAATCTATTATTATATTTTTTCCAGGAGTCGATTTATTTGCACATGATGTGGCTTGGGCTTGATTTCCACTGGAACCACACTAATTGTCTGTTGTCTTGCCTGAATAGTGGCCCTGTTCCTTGCAACTGTGACGTGTTCAGAGTACTCCAGACAGAAAATGTGTCAATGGAATGACTTGTACACTGCAGAGTCTGTACGTGCTGGTGAGGGGAAGCAGACCGCACAGGAAAAGTACAGCGACGTCGCCACACCTAAGGCATCTCTACTGCCATCTTGCATTAGCGAGACATGTGCGAGTCGTTCCTTTCACTCAATGCAGAATACTGGAATTATGTCACCT
>JAUTBZ010148260.1:0-12006 GCA_032361785.1 Lepetodrilus galriftensis
TCTATTAATCCTGCCCAAAACCTATTAATATTGGGTAATCAAGCCTATTGTGAAGAAACCAATCAAGTTATCAGAAATTCATTACCACTACTGAATAAAATACATATTAAAGATCAAGGCTACCGTTACCAGCATCACTAAACCCAAATGGGCATCCCGTATCTGGCACAACGCTCAAGGCCTACACGCCGCTCACGAAGATGGCACAGAATTTCACTTAACCCCAGCTACAAAAAGAACTGAATCAGCCCAATGGCAAGGCACGCACAATGCATGGAGTTGGGCAACAGATTACGGAATTGATGACTACGGCTTATGGGCGGTATTAAGCATCAAAAATGTAGATTTTAGATTACGCTGGATTCACGCAGGCACATTTTTGATGGGGTCACCAGAAGATGAAAAAGATAGGAGTGATAATGAAACACAACATCAAGTGACTTTAAGCCAAGGCTATTGGTTGGCTGAAACCAGCGTAACACAGGCACAATGGCAAGCCGTTATGGGGAATTACCCTAGTGATCCTAACAATGATGATTACCCATTCAATCAGGTTAGTTGGGATGATTGTGCAAAATTTATTGATAAGCTAAAACAAAGTGTTCCAGATTTTAACCCACATTTACCTACAGAAGCTCAATGGGAATACGCCTGCCGCGCAGGATCAAAAACAGCTTATTGGTGGGGGGATGAACTTGATGAATCAAAGGTAAATGATTCAATTAGATTAAAAGAAGAAAGCAAGCTCCCTCAAAACTCATTTGGATTACGTAGTATGAGCGGTAATGTTGAAGAATGGTGTAATGATGGTTGGGCTGATTACATCAAGCAAGCAGTAACAGATCCAGAAGGTGATGATGATTCTGGCGGGCGCGTACTTCGCGGTGGGAACTTACGCTCTGCTTATCGTGTTGCGTGCGCGCCTGACGTTCGCCTTAGTTTTGGCTTGCGGCTTGCTGGAGGTTTTGACCCACAAGCAGGCAGTAGCGATTGTATGCTGACGGCTGATAGGCGCACGAAATCGTAGGTTGTGGGTGAGGTACGAACCCCAACATGGCGGAGTTTGAGCAAGGCACAAATGCAAAAATTATGATGAATATGGTTTGTTAGAGGTAACAAATTAATCCACAACAGATCACGAATAACGATGGAAATTAACCAATGAAATATCGAAGAGCAAAGCAATCAGGAGGCACGTATTTTTTCACGATCAATTTACAAGATCGTCGCCAATCCTTATTGGCTGATCACTTTGATAAATTACGTAATGCCATCAATAAAACCAAGTGCTCTAACCCTTTTCATCTTGATGCGTTGGTGGTGCTTCCTGAGCATATGCATTTAATGTTTACTTTGCCTGAAAATGATGATCGATATTCGATGAGGATTGGTTTAATTAAAGCGAATTTTTCACGACAATTACCCAAAACAGAAACAATCAATAAAAGCCGTGAACAAAGGGAAGAACGTGGTATTTGGCAACGTCGTTTTTGGGAGCATTTGATACGGGATGACAAGGATTATGAAAACCACATGAATTATATTCATTACAACCCTGTGAAACATGGTTTGGTGACGCAAGCCGTGGATTGGGAGTATTCGACAATTCATCAATGTATTAAGGATGGTGTTTTGCCTGCTGATTGGGGGAATGGTGTTGTTTCTGTAGATGATGTCGCATGTGATTATGGGGAACGGCGATGAGCAGGTTTATTAGCATGGGTTTGTTGGGCTTTCATTTGCCAAAAAGTATAAAAAGTATAAAAAGTGGGGGGGATGTATTATTCAATTATTTCAGTTTAATTGTGTTGCATCTTATTATCATGTTGGGGTTCGTACCTCACCCGCAACCTACGGGTGGGTGAGTATGGATATAAACTCAGCCATCAATCCGCCAAGAAACTTCCCAGCCTCATGGGCAAGCGCATGGGGTGAGGATAGCTACGGCTATTGGCAAGCTTTTGAAATAAAAGGTGTTCAGCAAATCATGCGTTGGATACCTGAAGGGAAGTTTAAAATGGGGTCTCCTAAGGGTGAGGCTCAGCGTTCACAAAATGAAAAGCTACATGATGTCATTATCGAAACGGGCTTTTGGTTAGCGGATACGGCATGTACCCAAGAACTATGGAAAGTTATTATGGGTAACAATCCAAGTAATTATAACCTGAATAATAATGAGCAGAACCCTATTGGAAGTATTTCATGGGATAATTGCCAAGACTTTATTCAAAAAGCGAATCAATTATTGGGGGATGAATTCCTACGATTACCCAGAGAAACAGAGTGGGAATATGCCTGTAGAGCTGGCACAAGTACGCCGTTTAATAGTGGTGAAACGATTAATACCAAACAAGCAAACTTTAATGGTAGGCACCCTTATGTAACTAAAAAAGCAACGGAAGAAGAAGGGAGGTACAGTAGTGGGGGTGCTGTTCCTACTGTATATTTTGATCCCAATAACTGGGGCTTGTTTCAAATGCATGGCAATGTATGGGAATGGTGTGAAGATGTTTATCAAGCAGACTATTCTATTGTTGAAGCTAGTGGTGATAGTGCGCGAGTACTTCGCGGTGGTAGCTGGGTTAATAATGCGCATGCTTTGCGCTCAGCTAATCGGAATGAAAGCAGGCCTAGTGTTTTTCGCGAAAGCCTCGGCTTGCGGTTGGCTGGAGGTTTAGACCCACAAGCCACGTAGGTTGCGGGTGAGTTCACGAACCCCAACACGATCATGACTGGTCTGGCACCAAAAACAGTGGATATGATAAAAATGGTTTGTTGGGGTTCACCGTGTTCACCCGCAACCTACGGAGTGGGTGTATGGTGAATTAATTCACCATAATTATGTAAGTTTAAGAACCCAACCACTTAAGAAATCGTTTCTTATCCCCGTTGTAACCCGTATACCGCGAAACTTCTTTGCCTTTTTCAAAAATCACAATGGTGGGCGTGGCAAAGAGTGTTTCTTTTAGCTCCCAGCCGGTGGGTGCTTTGGTGCTCATGCTTGTGGTGATTGCTGTTTTGTTTTTCCACTGGTTGAGCACGTCAATTTTAAAGATTTTACAGTATTGGCAGTCTTCGCTTTCAAAGACGACTATTTGTTTTTCAAAGTTGAGATTTTTTGAATTAAGTGGCTTTTCTGCGGCTTTAAATATGCGCATTGAGCCAGGGTAGGCGACGCTAGTGCCTTTTAATGCACAGTAACCATTGGGGTTTTTAACCAGATAATCTTGGTGGTATTCTTCTGCGGTTGCGTAGTTTTTGAGTGGCGCGATTTCGGTGGTGATCTTAGAAAAATTAGCTTTAGTGAGTGCTGTTTGGTATTCGTCTCTGGTTTGAAAGGCGAGTTCTTTTTGCTTGTCATTATGATAATAGATCGCGCTGCGGTAGGTTGTGCCCACATCATTGCCTTGGCGGTTTCCTTGGGTTGGGTCGTGCGTTTCCCAAAAGGTCATTAACACGGTTTTAAGATCTACCTTTTCATCGTCAAAGGTCACTTTGATCACTTCGGCATGGTTACGCACGTCTGTGTCGCCATTTCTTAGATCATTTTCGTGTTTGATTACACCGCGATAGGTAGCATTTTTGTAATCGCCGCCTGCATAGCCGCTTTCTACATCGGTAATGCCTGGGATTTTTGCCATGTATTTTTCGGCTCCCCAAAAACAGCCCATGCCTAATACGATGGAATCACTTTTTGCCAATGCGGCTGTGTTAAGGAAGAGCGCTGAAAGGCCGATTGTTATTATTGCGCTTGTTTTAGTTTTGAATTTCATTATTGTTCTCATACTTGTTTTATTGTTTGACTAAGGTAACGAAAAAGTGGCTTATAGTCTTAAACTTTTTATAAACTTTTCAATATAATTGTTATCACTTTAGATTTCACATACTCTTTGATATTGGGATTCCGAAGTGTGAGTATTAGAAATGATAAAAACATTCTCTATTTGTCTTACCAGTCTATTATTTATTGGCTGCGGAGGTTCTTCAAAAAATAATGGTAATGATCCTCTCACTTTAGCGCAACCCATGGCTGTTTATAATCAAGCCTATCAAGAAAACTATGCTGCGGATTCCATCACCGATATTGTGATGAATGCAAACAATGCTTATGTGTTACTGGATACATTTGCTACGGGTATTTCGTCGCATATTGCTCATATTAAAGCGCATGGAAATGAAGTGGGTGGCTATATTTCAGCGGGCACGGGGGAAGATTGGCGTGATGATTTCTTAGCCTTAAAACTTTTTTTAACGCCAACTGTTTGGCCTCAATGGCCGGGTGAATTTTTTGTAAGTGAAACCACCACGGGAATTTTACCGCTGATGAAAGCGCGTATTGATAAAATGGCTGATGCGGGTGTTGATTGGGTTGAGTTTGATAATATGGATTGGCTGGACGAGGAAACACGAAATACCTATAGTTTGCAGGCTACCGAAGCAGAGGCGAAAGCTTATATTAATGCCTTGTGTGATTATACTCATGCTAAAGACATGAAATGCATGGCAAAAAATACCGTCGATGGTTTTACTAGATTTGATGGTGTGTTGTATGAATCTTATGATATTGAGAAAAACTGGTGGGATTCAGCAGGTACTATAGAGTTTTTAGCAGCTAAAAAGCCTGTCATTATTAATCACTATAATGAAGCGAATTGTGATCAGGTTTATGCTGAATATAAAACAATTTACAATAGTGAAAAAATATCATTTATCTGTGAAGATGTGACCACAGGGAAGTATAAGCATTATAATCAATAGTTGTGTTTACATATTAGCACTGCCTTCGACAAGCTCAGGCTACGGGCTGTTATTGTGCACCGAGTTTGTCGAAGGTGCATATTCTTGTTAGCAATACTTTAGGACGATTAATAAATACATCCGCCCTCTAGTTTTTAGTGAACTTACCATTTTGTTGTTTGAAATGGATAATTCAATTATGTCGCCGTCTTTTGAGCGACTTGTATGAAAGTTAGTTTTTGCCGTTTAAAAACGCTACTTGAATTTATGCAGAGCTATAGTTTTTTAGCAGTTTTAAAAGATCTGCTGTTGCAGCTTACTGATACTTCTTCCCATTCACTTTAATCCAGCCACCTTTTTTTCTTCCTTTGGGGTCATGGTGCGTCCAGTGGATGACGCCACCTCGGTTGTTCCATTCGTATAGCCCTGAAACGCTAACGGCTTTACCCTTTGCTATTGGAGCGCGGGGCGCAAGATCAATATTGTGTGAAACGAGTAGGGTGAAGTCATCATCAATTTTGGTTAAGAACTTTTGATGGCGGTTTCCTACAAGATCATCCCTTAATATTTTGATGACCTTGCCTTGCACAGTGACCCAGAATTTGGCTTTCGTGTTGTTGCGGGCTTTGTAGAGTTTATTGAGTGTTTTAGGGTTGGTGTATGGAATTGCATTGGGATCGAAGTAGGTGGATTTATCAACTTTTGTGGATTGTTTATACGATAAATTATCAGCTGTTGAGTTGCTGTTTTTATTGTAATAATTGATGCCACTGGCAATGAGGCCTGCTACCACCATAAAAATAATACGACGTATTCTGCGCTTTAGAATGCGTTTGAAGGGGTAATGCTTTTTTCGGGTAGGTGATTTTTTGTATGCCATAGGGATAGTGTAAAGCAAGCGTTTTTTCAAAACTATCAAAAACTAGGGGGGATGTATTGCTTTCTAAAGCGCCCTAGGCGCAAGAAAGTACGCAGGGCATCGCGAAGCGAGGCGCAGTGACAGAGATTGAAGCAACGCTGAGAGATTGTGTAGCCAGAGGTTGAAGCATCCCTAAACAAGACCCTATAATCTCTACCCATGGATTTGTTTGAATTTGATAGCTCGCTCAACTGTTTACCCTTTGACGGGACGGTAAATTACTTTGGTGCCATTTTAGATAGCGATGACAGTCGCCAGTATTTTTCTCGCTTACTAGAAACTATCACATGGAAGAATGATGAGTTAATACTCTATGGAAAACAGATCACAACCAAACGGAAAATTGCTTGGTATGGGGATAGAAATTATCGGTATACCTATTCGCATATTACGAAACAAGCGTTACCGTGGACTAATGTGTTACTTGAGTTAAAAGAGATTGTTGAAGATAAAACAAAGATGCAATTTAATTCTTGCTTGGTAAATCTATATCATAATGGTGATGAAGGTGTGGCTTGGCATTCTGATGATGAGGTGATGTTAAATAGCCAAGCTGCGATTGCTTCGCTTTCTTTCGGGGCTGTTAGGAAGTTTTCATTTAAACACAAGGCAACGAAAGAAACCGTCTCGCTTGAGCTGGAGGCAGGAAGCCTGTTGATTATGAAGGGTGAAACCCAGCGTTATTGGCTACATTCTTTGCCTAAGACAACCAAAGTGAAAGAGCCGCGCATTAATCTGACATTTAGGGTGATGAAAACCTAACTTTCTATTGCTGTGAGCTTAAATACTCCGTTATGACTGGCATTATATACGCATTGATATCATTGTCGTTCATTTCAGCGCTATTATCATGCCACCAACCCGTTATAGCCGTCACTTCGCCTAGCGTGACATTGAACGCCTCACTAAATAGTTTCATAATTTCTAGTTGTTGCTCAATGTTAAGTTCTAATACCAAATAGCGTAGTAACTCTGCTGGCTTTTTGGAATCTTTTGCCATTTTTCTAAGTGTTTGAATAATATGTGCTTTATCTAATGTAGTCATGTGCTGAATCTAATGATTTATTTTTTAGTTAATATGGGAATTGTAACCTTCTTTAAGGAGCTTCTGTTACGTCTTTTAAATAGAAAAATGTTAAAAACTGGGGGGGATGTATTTAAAGCGTTAAAAAAATTATTAAGGGAAATAGGATAATTTATAATATGTTTAGTTTCATATTCACATTTGGTTAAGTTGAACTAGTGTATTTTACTAAACAATTATAATAATTTTAACGTAGCAAAATAGCCTATGCCCGTATCTGCCACTCAAATTAGTAAAACCATTCAGGATATAACTCCCATGATGGTTTTAAGTATTGATTGGGAGACGCAAGTCATTATTTTTTCAAATACTCGGTTTACAGAAGTTACTGGCTTTTCTTCAAATGAACTATTAGATAACAGCGTTTATACCTTTCTTGCAAGTAATGGCTATATTTCTTTTGCGGATGCCTTAGAGGCGTTAAAAAGTAATCAAGGGGATGTTTCGGAAATTGAACTTACTTTATTAGATGCAAATGGGAATAAAATTGATGTGGTGTTTTATCCACGGTTACATGAGAGTTTCCCAAATATCGTTTACTTGTTTTTTACGGATAATCGTAAGCAAAAAGCTAAAAATAAATCTTTAGATGTTTATCGTCAAATTTTTTCTTCAACCAATGAAATGATGGCTTTAATTGATAAAGATTTAAAATATCATACTGTGAATAAATCTTTTTTGGATCATTATGGTGTTACTGAAGATGAGATTCTAAATACCTTTGTTAGAGATATGCATGAAGATAATGCTGATTATATTATCAGTAATATTAGGCACACTCTGCTAACAGGGGAGCAAGTCAGAATCCAGCCCCAAATCAAAGATGAATTGAGTGAGACTGGATTACAATATGTTGATGCTCTCTATAGCCCATATTATGGTGATGATGATGAAATTGAAGGGGTGATTGTATCGGCAAGAAATATCTCTGCATTTAAGAACCAAGAGTCAGAAATTAAAAAGAAAATGCACTACTATGAGTCTTTGTTCCAACATTCACCTGATTTACTTGCCTCAATTAACTTAAAGAATGGTGAAATTAAAGAGTGTAATCGCACCTTAGAAACTATTTTAGGTTATGACATTGGTGAATTAACGGGTAGGCATATTTTTGATTTTCATTCGCAACTCCATATTGCTGATTTAGCTAATGCCATTGCGCAACTTAAGCAAGGTCAAATGATCACTGGACTTGAAGTTTCATTAGTCTCGAAGAGTAAAGAAATTGTTGAAGCTCATTTAAGAACAACGCCGCTGATTGACATTGGTGAAGATGTTGCCATTTTTGTATGGCGTGATGTGCGACATCAAAAGAAGCTTGCTTATAAGGCTTCACATGATCCTCTTACACGATTATTAAATCGCTCTGGTTTCTCTGAAGAGTTAGAAAAACCTTTTGGAGAGCATAGCCATAGAACATTGTGTTATATCGATGTTGATAATTTTAAATCATTAAACGATCAGTTCGGCCATTTAAAAGGTGATGAGTTCTTAATCGACTTATCAAGAATCTTTAAACAGAACCTAAGAAAAAAAGATCACGTTTGTAGGATTGGTGGTGATGAGTTCGTTATTATAATTTACGACAGCAAACTATCTATGGTTGAAAAAATCATGTCAGCTATTTTAGAACAAATATCGGAATTAACAAAAAAATCGGCAGCATACAAAACTTTAGATTTAGGGCTTAGCATTGGTATAGCAGATTATAATCGTGATGAACCTTCTAAGGTTGCTATGCAAAGAGCTGATGATGCTTGTTATGACTCTAAGCGAAAAGGTAAAAATAGAATTTCTGTTTTTCAACAACCGATAAAGAAGTCTAGACTTTCTTCGTTAGAAATCACTGAAATGACGACAACATAAATTTTGAAGTTTATGGCTTACGTTCCATTGTTTTTAATTGCCTGATCACCGCTGAAAAATCCATTCCACCCAAGCCTTCATCCACAAATTGTTTATAGAATTCTGTCGCGTGTTTTCCCATTGGGGTTGCTGAGGCTGTTTCTTCCGCTGCTTGTTGTGAAAGTTTCAAATCTTTTAGCATTAGCTCAGCAGCAAAGCCGGGTTGGTAATCATTATCAGCTGGGCTAGTAACTCCAACGCCAGGAACAGGACAGTAATTTAATAAAGACCAGCAAGAGCCAGATGATGTAGAAATCACATCAAATAATGCCTGTTGATCAAGGCCAAGTTTTTCTGCAAGCACAAAGGCTTCACTTAAGCCAATCATGGTGATACCAAGTAACATATTGTTACAAATTTTAGCCGATTGTCCTGCGCCACCTTTGCCACAGTGAACCAAACGCCCTCCGACTACGTTTAGAAGATCTTGTGATTCTTCAAAGATTGTTTTGTCACCACCGATCATTAAGGTGAGTGTTCCTGCTTCTGCACCTGTGATACCGCCTGAAACGGGCGAATCGAGGCAGCCAAGTTGAGATTGTTTTGTTATTTTGTGTGCCTTAAGCGCACTAGAAACATCGACAGTGGAACAATCAATGAATATGGTTCCCTTTTTAGCACTAGCAATGGCCTCTTTAAAAACAGAAAGCATAATAGGCCCGCTGGGTAACATCGTGATGAAAAAATCAACATCGCTAGCTGCTTCAGCGACGCTTGATGTTACTGTGATGCCAGCATTTGATGCCGCATCACAAGCTGAGGTTACGGTATCAAAAGCCTTTACATCATGACCTGCTTTATGGAGGTTTTTTGCCATGGGTAGCCCCATGTTTCCTAAGCCTATAAACCCAATATTGTTCATATTCTACCTTTAAGCATTCTAGTGTGATTACTAAAGGTAGTTGTATAAATGAGATTACGCAAGGTGGTTTTATTGTTATTTGTTCTTTAAGAAATTGATGACAGTTTTTGTAATGAGTGAATGTTTTTCCTCGCGTTCTTGAGCGCCATTAACACATATAATGCTATCTTTAGGAGCTTCTTTCTTGAGTATTTTAGTCGCACCTTTTTTACATACACCCAAAAAATCAAAGTGAGATATATTCTCCATTTCAATATATTCTACGGGTGCGTTCGTAAGTGCTTTAACTAAAGCTCTGGATTCATGATCAATATTCAACGTTGCTAAGTTTTGTCCAGCTGCAAGCACTAATATGGGTAGTTTTATCGTACTCAGGCTGTCTTTGCTAAAGCTTTGGGTGCCACCTAAATCAAATATTACGGCGGAAGTTATTCGATTATCAGCAAGAGAAGCTTCCATTTGTTGTTGTGAGGGAAGGTCATTTGCTACCCCCCATTGTGTTAACAAATCACAATCAATACTAGCTGGGTGGGCTTGACAGAAGTTGTTGTATTTCTTTTTATTGTAGCGTGCGCCGGCTAACTCCATGGCGTCAAACCCACCTAATGAGTGCCCGATGACAGTAATTTTATCTTTGTTAATAGACTGACCAAAGTCTGAAGAGGCTAGTAACTCGCTTATGGTTCGGCTGATGTCCTTTGGTCGTTCCCATAATTTCTTGCGATCTTCTGGGTCTTGAAGGAAGGCTGATGTGCCTGGGTGGTTGGGTGTGGCAACAATATACCCCAGCTTCGCTAATTCGGTAGCAAGCCATGCTTGGTTTTGTGAGTAGCCAAATGAACCATGTGAAATAACGATTAATGGGAAACTCCCTAATGCGAGCTTTGCATCTGAAATGGCATAGTAGCCATTCCAGACTGAATTACCGCCTACGAGTTTTTCTGTATTTGCAACTGAAGTGGGGTACCAAATAAGCCCCTCTAATGGCCGCACCTTATCTGGTACTGATAGTGTCGTTACCGCTGTTTTATAGGGGGCAGATTTTTTTTCTTGAGCAGTAATTGAAGTAATAATAATCAAGAATATTAAAGGTAATAATAGTTTCATCATAAACTCTCTTCTAATTTTGATAGTTATAGGCTTTTACACTTGATTGTTGGGCATCAATAGTAATTGAGATTGCACCATCAGCTGACCTTAAGTCATCTGCAGAACTTTCATCGAGATTAATTGAGTAATTATATTGATTACTTTTTTCTGCAATTCTCAAGGAAGACTGTTTTAAATTGATAACACTTGGGGCGAGTGGCTTGATTAAGACAACATTGGATTGTTCTATGGATAAGGTCGAGTTTGTTTTGGGTATGAAAATTAAACAATGTTCGCGTTGAATAACGGGGGGTTCACCTGTGACTATTTTTATATCAGTGTTGTCGCCACAGTTCCAATCAACTGTTTTGTTGTCATGCCAGTAGATAACAGCTTTAGCTTGATCTATTTTGATATTAATTTCACCTTGCCATTTTACAGAATGCCAATTAACACCATTTCTCAATAACTCAGGTGAATTTAAGTCTGAATATTTGAATAAGTCATGTTTTTCATAACTTATAAATAAATATAGAACTAGCATGAGCAAGGCTACTAAAATGCCAAAGATTAGAAATGTTTTTTTACTAAAGCGGATCGCTTTCTCTGTTACTGATGGTTTAATAATTTCATCTTGTAAGTATTGCTGAGCCAATGTTTCTACCGAACCAAAGTGATCTTCAATGACGGCTTCAGGGCTTAGCTCATCCAAGCTACTGCTTATCTCAAGAAGTATCTCTTGGAGTGCTTGCTTATCAATACCTTTTAATAATTTACTTAGTTTTGCTATGTATTGTTTCTTGTTCATAACTGTTGCTCTTTTTCGATCAAATTAAGTGAATGATGATTTTTTTTAAAGGCTTCCAACATTTGTGGTAACAACTTGTGTCCTGTCTTACTTAGTTGATAAAAACGACGAGGGTGGCCGCTATCAGTTTGGGTATCCCATGTTGATTCAAGCCAGCCATTTTTTTGCATACGGTTAAGCAGGGGATAAAGTGTTCCTTCATTGACATCAATATCAAACTCTTTAAGAAAATTAAGAACTTCTAAACCATATCCTTTGCCTTTGTTATGTAAGGTTTGTAGAACGCATAGCTCAATAAAGCCTTTTCGTAGTTGGACTTGCCATTTATTAAATAGTATTTCATTCATGAATATAATGTAGTGCAATATACTATGTTATGCAAGGTATAATTCTAAACTGTTTTAAATTATCTAATTAAATGGCTAAGAATGAGGCCAAAAAAAGTATAGCTTTGCGTAAATTCATGCAGAGTTTTTAAATGACAAAAACTAACTTTCATTCAAAAACTAGGGGGGATGTATAGAGACTTTCAAATATAAGTGTTTTAATAACAACTTATAAATTGTTTAGTGATATTATCTATGGATAATCAACAATTACTC
>JAUTBZ010148271.1:0-12005 GCA_032361785.1 Lepetodrilus galriftensis
TTTTTGGTGATACAAAAGTGATGAAACGGATGCTAATTGAATATACTTTGCATCTATAACTCGTATTTGGTCAATTGTGGCCATCTACATCTGTGATATTATGCCTTTAAATACATAATTTAATAATTAATAAAAAAAAACGAAAAAACAATAACAATAATAATAATTGCATGTTACATATAGCACATAATATAATTATACAATTGAGTGAGTGAATATGGAGTTTAACGTCGCTGCGGGAATCTTTCACCCATTTGCGACGATATATAATTATACAAGATTATATGGATAATGCATTGTGCATACAACCAAACAGACAACATTAACCCTGACAACTTACCCTCCCAGGAGTGCTATCTTCATGTATTTGCGGAAAGTGTTGTTCAGCAGCCAGCCCGGCATGCCCCCAGGAAGAGGCTGTTGGTGCCACACCCTCAGATCCGACAGAGACTTGGACGCATACCGATGTTCTCTGAAAACAAGCGTAACAATGCTAATCGTCTGACAGTAAAGTAATGCAGGGACGAGAATGGGAAGTTCTGTTTCCAGCTGAAACATACAGAGATTGACTTCAGGGCCTCTAAACCAGCGGACATTCGCAGATTTTCATTTCTGAGCAATGCGATCCTTTGTATTCCATGTATCATGATCATGTTTTGATCTCAAACCTATCAATGTTCTCAGCACTATAGAATATATCGCATAATTTGAGTTAGTAACCACCTCGTAAACAATCAACCTTTTACTTTTAGAAAATATATTGCACAAAATTGTCAATTTTTATTTGTTTAAAAAAAAAGAATTATAAAAGAATTGGGGTTTAGTCGCTTTCTAGGTTCTACATTAGAAAGATGCATTTGCTGTCATCATTGTTACTGTTAATCACAAAATTAATGCGTCACTAATTTAGACGTCAATTAATGCGTCACTAATTTTTAGACGTAAATGCGACACCAATAAAATGTGAACGGCCATGTCTCCATTCATGTTTGTTCACCAGTCTTACCTTTAATGCGCAGCAATTAAGTGCGACAATACGGCGGTAGCATTTTTCGCATTAACATTCTGCTCGCGTTAATTTCATGATTTACAGTATGCCAGGGTGGGGATCTCTATTAATGGTTGAGGAACACAACAGTGTGAGGGCTAGCTGTCCTTGAACACGCATACAACAGTTTAAACATTGCAAGAGCAGCTCGGGGAAATCTCTGAACAACATAAATGTGTGGATTTCACCATGTATTAGAATTTCAAATATACCAACAATTGTATACTTTCTACTTTGATTTGGACTCTGGATATTGACCAAATAAATAGACTGACATGTTTATAAATATATGAAAAGTTAAAATAACAATTATATAAATATTGCACAAACACCGAGAGGAAGACAGTACTGGTTTCTTGACAACTAGTGGTGACCTACATAACATCTCCAGAAGGCTTCTGTAGTAAATATCTGATTTTGTCTACCACGCCTGGAGGTAGTTGTTCCACAAATGTTTTTGCAACAGCATCTGTTTTCCTCATGCCGTACACAATTGACAACAGGAAGAGCGGTTTTACTTTCTTCTGGAAACATTTCTCCACCAGGTCGATAGTCTCCCTTGACCGAGCGAGTCTGTTGAAGTGGTGCGAGTGATTCTCGATGTAAGAGGTCAAGGCCGCCAGCGTTCTGTCACAGTGCGCGGTCTCCTCCACTGCGTGGGCCGCCACGTGGAAGAACCGGCTCGAGGAGTCGATCATTCCGACGGAAGGAGAAAGGGAGGACAGCGACATCCCGTCGGACACGGAACAAAGACGGTGTCGCCGGCAGGACGTGGGACGAGGACAAGTGCTGCTGTCCTGAGACACGCTGTGTGATCCAGATTCAGGACTGTGTGAGGACTCGGACCTGTCCTGGCCATGTGTGTGCTGGGAGTCTACATCAACAGCAGACTTGACATCTGAGACTTTAGTAACTGTACTGAAGGAGTGCAACACATCAGTGACAACTTTCTCACTTGATCTGTAACTAGTCAATGCCCTATCACAATTTGTATTCATATTACCAGTGTAGGAAAGCCGTGAGACAGTTTTCACCTGTCCACAAGCACAGCAGGAATCGGGCCCATCTCCTTGACCTTTCACCTCTGGGTTATCTTCAACTGTGCAACCTTGAACTTTTGTGTCATCCTGACTTTGACCTTTCTGCCTTGAATCACTACGACCTTGACCCCAATGTTTTGGGTCACCAACATAGGTCCTGTCTACTACTATCTGACTGTCCACATTGGACGCTCGTGAAGAACTAGAGTACCTGTCAGACAGCAGGGATGTGTGGAGGAAGTTAGGAACTGAAGACTGGATACTGATGCTTGGATACTGTGCTAAATTCAGACTGAAGGTTAGCGTGTCGTCTTCTGGAAATAGAAGGGGAAACTGTCAAATACTATTTATCTTTCATTGCAAGTCATATATAAAATACGTAGAATGTTGTATTCTAATAACACCAGGATTAGAGGCCACGGCATTAAAATAAGCACTTTGATTGTTTGCCAATCCGTTTTTACTCCATTTTTGAAATAAATATGATTACATGCAGAAATAGAACACTTTGATTTTATTCAGCAGGGAGAAGGTTAAACCAGAGGCCACTCAAAAGATGGAGACACCATATCCTGTTAATATTGACTGGCTTCATACTGTGGCTTCCCTATGCCGGTATACTTGGCTATATCTGGGATAGATAGCGTCTAGTTCATGGAGTATACTATCAAAATAACAACTGTCTACTAACCTAATACGTCTGAATCTAAATCTGTTATAAGCTGCTGGTTGACAAGCTTGTGTACAATATCAATGGCAACATCTTTGGTAAATGTCTGGTTCCGTTCGATCATCACAGGTTCTGAAAGTATACATTCAAGTTGAAGTCGTGCATATGTACAGAAATATGGCTCTACTAGAATTAACTCCAATGCCCTCAAGCACGGGCATAGTTTAAAATCAAATGGAATCTTCAAATAAGCACCTGTTACAATCTTGAGGATATGATATGTTTGCAACTAGGAAGCATTGGCAATAAGGACGTACCCAGCTTGTAGAAGAGATCTCTGTTCTTGAACATCCAGTGTAGGAGTTCCTTGCCGGAGAAACATTTCCTGAATCTCTGCAAGTCTCGCTGAATCTTCTGGAGGATGACTGCAGTTCCTGGTTTGGCAATCTCGTGGGGGAACATTCCTCTCTCGCCCAGGGAGAACTGAGGAAGACAAACACCCATAGACATGGATATCCACGGGAAGGAGGTAACTATCAATGTGGGTGGCACAGAGACTGCAGAGTACTTACGTCGGCAAGCTTGATGTAGAGGGTGAGGATGTGGTGGGAGGACAGTGTGTACAGCTGAAGTCTGAAGATCAAGTCCTCCTGGAATATTAAAATACATGGGCAGGTAACTCTAAATAGAACACAAAAACACATGGGCAGACAACTCTAAATAAAAGGAACTTAAAAATGAAAATACATGTAACTTCAAACATGGGGGTATCCTACATTGCCAAGATCTAAACACTTACAGCCTGAGACAGGAGCAGATTCCGTGTGATGCCCTTCCCAAAGTTGTTCATGAACTTGAGCAGATGCTGAAAAACCAACAAAGTCATCATGAAAGTGTGAACTCTTACATTGCCTAATACTAATAACTAATAACTCTGCTTGCAGCAATGTCAGGGTGGTCTGTTAATAGTGGGAGATGAACCTGTTACAATATTTAGTAATACCTATGATCCAAAGATGACACACTATTAGCAGACATTGTATCCTATTCTTTCTATTCTAACACTATCTTACCATAAGTGTCTGCAGCAAGGTCTTGGCCCACACTGGAGAGATGCTTTCTTCCAGACGAAGTTTGTCAGCCTCCATCTCTAGGTCCTGACACAGAAAACATAACGCTTTGTCATCGACTAAATCAAGCAATGAGCATCAAGCAATTATTACACTTGTGTGATCATTTATCAGAGCAGAAGTAATCCCAGCGTAGGGTAATTCACCAGTGATAGTCATAAGGCCCCATGTACTGTGAAAGCTGGAGGATGTGTCTATACACGTGGGTGTATTCTGAACATGTACAAATACAAAATAAAAATATTTCAATTACAATTAGTCTTGGTCACAGGTCAGTATTGACTGGTGCCTACAACCACAATGTATATCCACAACCGTTCCATGTTCTCACCTGCACAATGTATATCTGTTCTCACCTGCACAATGTACATCTGTTCTCATCTGCACGATATATATCTGTTCTCACCTGCACAATGTATATCTGTTCTCACCTGCACAATGTATATCTATTCTCACCTGCATAATGTATATCTGTTCTCACCTGCACAATGTATATCCACATACACTCCAGCAGCTGGTGGAAACAGTCGTGGTAAAGCCAGCCACTAAATCTCTCCAGGTAGCGCTGGAGAAAACTGGTGATCGGCTTCAGACAGGTCTGGATGGCAAGCGGTGACCTCAGCTTCAAGGTCACGGACAGAGAGTCTTGCAGGAACAGGTTCAGCTGAAACAGGACGAAGTGGATAGAATCAACCTTTCTGTACCAGACGTACACCGGTACTAAGAGGAGGGCTGGGTTCGTCACCAGTGTTTGAAGTCTGGCGGTCATTTGAAAATGTGCAATGTTAAGCTATTTGTGTGACTCCCTGAAAATTACAGATTTTATCGCCTTAAGCAGGGAGAGGGTTAAACATTGGTCCTATTGAGAAATGACCCCCTTATTATTTTCTTTATATTGAACACTGATCACTATTAGATTCCTAACAACACTGGTTCCTACCCTGTATGCCAGCAGTCTACAGAGGGCTTTCCACACAGAGAGAAGGTGACTCTGGTGTGGGTCCAGGAACTTGAGAACCAGGGAGGACCGAGGTCGAGGGACGTCCGACACACTGCCCCAGTCGTCCTGGTCATCCAGGGAGACGAAGTCTGCAAGACAATCAGATGACATGTATAGTAGACGGTGGAAGTGGAAAAACTTCCATATATGTTTGGAAGTCACCTTCCTGATGTAGGCATAATGGCTTCAGTTAAGACACAATCAATTCTTAAAAACCTTAAACATAACCTTTGCTGTATAACTGTGAAAAGAGCCAGCATAAATCAGTTTTGCAAAAAAAAACGCCGTAATTGGTCATATTTATAAAAAGCGTCATTATTGGTAAGATTTGTAACAAGGATCATCATTGGTTAGATTTGTAACAAGGATCATCATTGGTCAGATCTACATAGCAGGCCCTGAAAAGGTGAGAGTACCTTCCATTGAGAAGCAGCTCTCCCTCCCTGTCAGGGGGTAGAGTCCGGCAGTCCTCTGGGGGTCCTGGGGGTGGACCCAGGACGTGTTCTCTCCGAACTGGCCGGCTAGCTTGTTCTCGGACACCTCCAGGAAGTGCAGCACTGCCCACACGTTGTTGATCCGGGTACACATCTGTGGAATACACGCAGTTACTACTGGCCGCTCCGAGGTATTTATGATGCACAACTGTTCTGACAATTGAAACATATTAGTATTAAATGTGCCTGACAGATATGGCTGTATGCATTGGTATATTTTGTATAAATTATAATAAAAACTGCCTGTAAAGCAGACATAAATAGGCCTTCAAATTGTGTTAAAAATGCTATGATACTGCAGTGGTTGATTCCAGAGGAATGATATGAAGCTCCTGTAACACAGCACAAATGACTATGATATCCACACTGTCATACCTGCTGTGTGACTGGCTCGTATCTGTCACACAGGTAGGGCGTGGTCCTGTTGACGTACTTGAAACAGTTCGGGTGGTCGTCTAATTCGTGTCGACAGCCCCAGATGAGGCCAGCGTTCCGCTGGCTTGACAGATGTTCCACCAGCTGATGGAGGATGGAAGACAACAATAGGAACAATCTGACACTAGCTTCCAATGATTCACAAAAGTGAGTGAGCACATTGTTACTTAATATGCTGCTGTGGAACTATTTCACCCATATTTGATTACACATTACATAATGATACTACAGTTATAAAAAGTTACAAGAAGCATGATGAACATATTACCTCATTCTATTGTTTCTCATGATACATGAGGTATGATTTTACCTTGGGTAACTATGGGACAATGGTTCTTTCTCTCTCTCTCTCTCTCTCTCTCTCTCTCTCTCTCTCTCTCTCTCTCTCTCTTACATCTCTCTCTCTTACCCCTCTCTCTCTCTCTCTCTCTCTTACCCCCCTCTCTCTCTCTCTACCTTGGGTAACTATGGGACAATGGTTATTTCTCTCTCTCTCTCTCTTACCCCTCTCTCTCTCTACCTTGGGTAACTATGGGACAATGGTTATTTCTCTCTCTCTCTCCTACCCCTCTCTCTCTCTCTCTACCTTGGGTAACTATGGGACAATGGCTATTTATCTCTCTCTCTCTCCTACCCCTCTCTCTCTCTCTACCTTGGGTAACTATGGGACAATGGTTATTTCTCTCTCGCTCTTTCTCTCTCTCACACCCCCACACACCACCACCTGGTAAGCATATTACCTTTGGCCCCACCATCCTCTTGGCTGTGGACTGATGAATTCCACACAGGTCTAGACACAACATGTTGTCTGCGTACTGACAGGCCGAGCTACACACCGTCTGTCCAACACAAGAACACCATGCAGTACACCCACATCAGTACACCCACATCAGTACACCCATACACCAACAGCACATCAATTCTATACTTCATATCTGACACATAAAAATATATCTCAACCAGGCGCCCTATCCTTGAAACATTTTTACGAGCTTTTTAGTCTAAGAACAGTTCTTAACGATACTTTTAGTATGGCTACGAACTATTCTTAGGCTAAGAAGTTTGTAAGAATGTTTTGAGAATAGGCAACCGGATTTCTAATAGAAAGTTAAAAAAATAAACTGGCAAAGCATTCCTGGAAGTTTGTTCTTATTCTCAGTTACCGCACATATGTCATTGTGTTCAAAACATTCTGGAAGAACGAGACAGGACAGCTATATAAATAAACCTCCTCGTTTGAGACACAGTGACGATGGATATTGAAAGAGATGAGAAGTTTACTTTGAGGAAGTTGGTGTAGATCTGCTGACTGCCACTCAGGGTTGTCTCATGAAGGTAGTCCAGCTCCACGTCATCCAACTGTGTCACGCCACCCAGACCAGGGTACAGCAACTGCAATAACATACTCCTTAACATCCATGTTGCTTCCATTTCAATAACAAACCTGTCCAATGCTACATAGACAACACTATATGATCAAACTGACAGGTGTAACATCAACTGACTCCAATGATCAAATAGAGATTGATAATACAAATTACCACTCATGAAAGTAATGATCTAATTATAAATAATATGCCAACATTACCTGGTAGAAAGTGGACCCAATGCCCAGAGATGCTAACATTACCTGGTAGAAAGTGGACCCAATGCCCAGAGATGCTAACATTACCTGGTAGAAAGTGGACCCAACACCCAGAGATGCTAACATTACCTGGTAGAAAGTGGACCCAATGCACACCAGACGCTGCAGGATGACTAGCAGGTCTATGGCGGACCCCGACACGGGGAGACTGGCGTCAGATCCCGGGGGGAGACTCGGGAGGGACAGGTTGGTGTAGGTAGACGACGAGTCAGAAAACTCGTGGTGCGTCCTGTTTGTCACGGCTCCAGGTTGTTCTTCAGGACATTCTGCAGGACCTTCTACATACTGTTCCACGGAGGTTAGACCTTCATCATTGAATAATGGTTTTGTTATCGGTGGCTTGAACAGTGATGTTATATTGCTTAGAAATCCTGGGTGCTTGTCAAAGTCCTGAGGGGGTGGAATGGTTTTCATGTTCCCGTGCGAGTCCAGGGATATTTGTTGCACAGGTGGATAATTGAAATCCTGCTCATCATTATCAGATGCATCAACATCAGAAACAGACTGAAGGTCTGAGCCCACTGTGCTGCTTCCTCTGTCATCCTCGTCCAGGTCGAGACTATCTGTGATGGCTCTAAATGTTGCTCCAGGACGTTGCACCTCAGGCACGTCGTGCTCCAGCTCTTCTGTGAATGGAATGGCTTTGAAGACAATACACGATCCCTCCAAGTCGCTCTTACTCTGCCCGTCACCTGACTCGCTCAGACTGCTGACCTCGTCACTCTCGTTGAGCAGCGGCATGAACGGACACGAGTCCATGTCGCCCGACCGCGTCCGGTAGAAGTGGATCTCTGCCACTTCCTCCTTATACTTCATCTCCGGCATGGATAGACTCTGCTTCAGTTCCGGGACTTTCGCTGAACCGTCGATGTCTTCCGGTGACACCAGTGACTTTGTGTCGAACGAGCCTCTCTTTGAGATTGGCAGATTTTCCTCAGTTTCATCTGGTACGGAATTTCTCGTTCTGTCAGCTTGTGGTGGTGGTTCTGTTTCTGGACAGGAGTCTGGGATGATGGAATGATGTCGAGTTGGTGGTTCTGTTTCTAGAGAAGATTCTGGGATGGTGGAATGATGTTGAGTTGGTGGTTCTGTTTCTGGAGAAGATTCTGGGATGGTGGAATGATGTCGAGGTAGTTTACAGGATTGAGGATCGATAACTGTTCCCTGGAAAACAGAGCATCAGAGTAAGTGCTGTGTGAAGAACTCAATGAATGAACTCGAGACGGATGGCCTACTGAGATGAAGACCTGACCCAGGCTCCACAGAGCAATCGTAGGGCTGTGAGAGTCCTAACTCCTGTTACATACTTCAACGTGACATTACGACTCTCGTAGCTCTATGATCGCTCTATGGAATGGGGGACCTGATTCTGAAGATTGATTCAGGTTCAGGTAGAAATTGTATTCAGTTTGAAAGTGCGCAATAAGTGAATTATGAGTTGAGTGAGAAGACCACGCGATGCTGTTGGTCGTGGGGCGTACCTGTTTACTGGGTGTGGACCGCGCGGATGTGGCGGGGATACAGAAGGCGCTGTTGGCGGAAGGCGTCAGAGACTTGGTGGACAGAGATTGACTGCGACGCCCGGAACTGCCGGACTCAGTGAGGCTGGACAGTGGCGTGGAGAGGTGAACCTCCTGGGTCTGGAACTGATCGGGGAAGAGATTCTGGACATCAGATGACCGTAGTGGTGTACCGGGGTTAGTGCAAGTCTTGTAGAATTACGTATTTCATTGAAGCAATGTTACATAGAAATACCATTCACTGGGCAGAGGTACCAGGGTAACAAATAATATAGCCCAGTAGAATGAGATTATCAAGACTGAAACCTATGATTGTCACACATTTGAGATGGAGATGGAGATGGAGATGGAGAGCAGGTATGGTGTTCTTACACTTGAATATCTATTCCAGGAGAATAACATGGAGAGGCTACAAAGACACAGGTGTCATGGATACTTGTGGAGGTCTTACCTTATCTCTGGCCACCGCCTCCACAATGAGGTCATGGACGTGGAGGCCGATGGCGGAGGACCAGTGGAGGACCTCGGGCAGGAACATTTTCCGCCACAGCTGACCTCTGAAACAGAACACCTAGATGAACACTGCATTGACTAGGACAAGTAGTAATCTTGAGAAGTAACATTAGAGCAGTTGATGGAGACAGGTCGGTTGTGTACTCACTCTGGAGGGATGTATTCCACCCAGGCCTGGTCCAGCTGGTTCAGTCGGTACGCCAGGCCCAGACTCAGCAGACTGATCTCGTGGGCGTCCTGGAACAACCAGACATAACACTATCTTAGTCTGCAGCTCAAATAGGGCCATGAAAACATTCATTCCAAATTGTATCAGACTACTAGTAATTAATAATTCGCTAAAATAAAATGTATTGTGTCACATGTGTTTTATATAGATGTTCATGAGCTACTACTGCTAATGCTGCTGCTACTTACTACTACTAATACTACTACTACTACTACTAATACTACTACTAATACTACTGCTGCTGCTGCTACTACTACCACTGCTACTGCTGCTGCTGCTACTACTACTACTGCTGCTGCTACTACTACTAATACTACTACTGCTATTACTACTGCTGCTACTGCTTCTACTACTACTGCTGCTGCTGCTGCTGCTGCTGCTACTACTAATACTAATACTGCTACTGCTACTGCTGCTTCTACTGCTTCATGTGCCACCGTTGGTGGCTCACAGATTAATAAAGAAACTGAAACTGAAACTGTCATTTAATTTGATTTGTTTTAATTGGGGTTTTAGAGTTGAATTCAAGATTCTTTCACTTATAAATATCAGCTTATGGCAGGAGAAAATCTGCAATATCCACAGCACTGAATGTTCCAGTAAACCTGCGAACACCAGCTGGTACTGACAAACCAATGATGACAGCTGGAAATGACAAGCCAAGGATGACAGCTGGTACTGACAAACCAAGGATGACAGCTGGTACTGACAAGCCAAGGATGACAGCCGGTACTGACAAGCCAAGGATGACGGCTGGTACTGACAAACCAAGGATGACAGCTGGTACTGACAAACCAAGTATGATAACTGCATTGCCAGGCTACAGTCAGCGCATCCTATCATAATCACTGAACAGAAATGTAACTTTCGTGAACATTGATGCTGGGCTCCTGAGATGGGGTTTGAACACGGGACCGGTAAAGTCCAACATTCTACCTGGTACCATTGTACTACCACCCTCCCCAGAGTTGCTTTCAAGATTCTTTCGCTTGTTTCACAGCTGGCATATACGATATGCACCGATATCCACCAGCTGTTGGTGCTAGCACATGGAATATCTTGCCACAGCCATATGAAACATGGATAGCCCACTTAGACATATAGGACTTTCTGAAAAGTCTAGATGTGCACGAGTTATCTCCCTGCCACGCTTTGTATCGTGATGAACAGCTGAATCGTTTCAGGCCCACCTACAGTATGTAATAGTTGTACACACCTATTTCAGCCTCCCACACAAAACAATACTATATTTTGCAAAACAAATTTAAGAAATATGTTTATTAAAAAACAACCCTGGTCATCATTTTCCAGTTGAAAATGGGACGGTACGTCCTTAAGACTACCCCTTGTCAATCTGTCATTAACACCTTTCTTCCTCTCCCTGGTGGAGATAATATAGGCTGCGTTTGAGAAGGCAGCTGGAAGGCGACACTAGCATAGTTTTTTTTGCCTTGGCCGGCAAGGTGTGCCGGGTGCCGTTTGAGTTACTTTCGGCGACTAGACGTTGTCTGATAAATTCATGATTTCACCACACACTCCGACAACTATGCACAACGTTCTATTTAGAAATCCTTGTGCTTCGAATACTCCGACAGCGCCTCTATGTATGCGCGTACGCCGGCAGAGTAATCGAGCAGCTCTGTTCTTTTCGACTCGACGCTAGTGTCGCCTTCTCAAACGCACCCCCAGAGCGATTGTGGGAGGGTTAATCATGCTTCAATTGCACCTAGTAAACTGAAGACAAACATGAGCATTGAGAAATTAAAGACACAATTTTTATTCCCAAGCAATCATATGGATATTGTGGGTTTCCTCTTGCCCTAAACTGACAAGTTGTAATATTACTGAAAGAACCTAGAAAACAACTCTAAACCCAAATTTAAACAAAAATAAAAAATAATAATAATAACGTGCACATTTATATCGTGGCAATTCCATTCTTGAAAGCATACCCATAGAGCTGTACATTATGCGCTACACGATCAGTACGTTAGTTACCTGCATAGAGACGCCTTCCACTTTAGCCACGTAGCCGAAGAGGTCAATGAAGGCTGCAGTGACCGGCACAGCAAAGGTCACTGACCCCAGAATTATTCTTGTCAGTCGCATGACTTCTCATTCCTCTTCGACACCACGACACGCTCGGCCAGAACTGTAGTAGGGTCCCCTGAAACATGTTTAGTCAGAACTGTTACTTATTATTCTTAAAACACAGTTGCTCTTTTTATCCATTGAATATCTCTCCATTATTTTTCAGGAATGGACAGCTATCGCTCCATTA
>JAUTBZ010148282.1:0-12005 GCA_032361785.1 Lepetodrilus galriftensis
ATGACGACGACGACGACGACGACGATGATGATGATGATGATGATGATGATGATGATGATGATGATGATGATGATGATATCAAGACTACAAATAATAAATATTCGCGTGAGAATAAACATATTCTGGTATAAAAATAATAATACTGTAAAATAATGTAATGGGAAATCATGTTTGAATACGTTGTTGCCCCTCTCCTTGCAAATCCATGTTATCTGTATAGTCTTAGTGTTCAATGAGAATGTGTACGGCACAGAGTAGGGCTTCAAGATAGGATGACACGAAGCGTTATAGGGTTCCCTTATCGTAAACGAACACGACATACTTAGCTACACTAAGACTAGTTGTGATTCAACCAGATCTTCCGACTCATCGCAAATAATCTAATTTGGCTTGGCTGAGATCATTTTCAGTCAAACTAAATCACATGTTGGACATATGTCAGATTGTGCAGAGTCACAGTTGCCTAGGTGGACCCGTACCATGCGGGAGTTCAATTTATGTTAGATGCTCTCTTTTTCTCTCTATCTCTCCCTCTCTCTATATCTCACTCTATCTATCTATCTCTATCTCTCTTTCTTTCTTTCTATATTGTTATCTCTCTCTCACTCTCCCTCCCTCTATCTCTCTCTCTCTCTCTCTCTCTCTCTCTCTCTCTCATGAAATACATGCTATGTCACCAGTTATATTGGTAATTTCATTAACCGAGTGTCACCCTAGTGTTGTGAATCGAATAGAGACATGCACACGGGAATCGTGACATACGAGAGATAGATATGCTCTCATAGTGGATAATAACCGAGCCTCGTCAAACGATATCCTTGCTTGTCAGACACGATTGCACGTCTGTTTTCATTAAATAGTATGTGGAATCGTTGGAACAATTTTTATCACGGAATGGTCAGATTTCCTGTTATGAGGAGATAAACTACATGTTGTATCGTCTAAAATTACAGAAACTGTCAACACAACCTTGATGCATTACAGCAATACGTGCAAGAATGCCAAGATAAATACGATTATACCTGCGTGATTGATTGACGGTCGATCTACATTGGTGAGATACCAGGAATAGTAAACACCCAAAATGAAATCTGCTACCCTCAGGTGTTTCCATGCCTGGTACGAATTGTTCCATTATTTACCAGAGTGAAAGTTATAGCATAGCTTAGACCGTATTAGGTATAGCCTTTGTCGCAGGAATTTGATTTCGATCAATATTTTTCGGAAAATACGTGTTAAGAATAATACTTGTATATCGGTGTATAAATAATAGCAAGTGTTTAGTTGTTCAATAAGTCATAATTATGAATCATTTGATCAGCGATGTGCATACTCTCAAAAAGACAGTTGTTAAAAATATGACGGAAACTATCATGTGTTGCATATTTATGTCCTCGGATATTGACTGAATGTCATTCCAAGCGTGCATATTTCTGTAAAATACTGTAAAACACGTCGTGTTCATAATACTTTTAAGAAGCGTTAGTCGCACATGAGCAGCGTTGCAGCGGTGGGCAAACGATGTGTGTGTATGTCTCTCTCTCTGTGTGTGTGTGTGTGTGTGTGTGTGTGTGCGTGCGTGCGCGCGCGTGTGTGCGCGCGCGCGTGTGTGTGTGTGTGTGGGTGCGTGTATGCGTGTGTACGTGTGTGTACGTGTGTGTGTGTGTGTGCGCGCGTATGTGCATGCGTTCGGACCTTGACCACCTTGTGAGCGTGAGACGTAACATTTTAAACGAGGTTTCCAGTAGCTCGTATCAGAGTTCAGCCGCGCGAAGGATTTAGACGTGTTGGAAGTAATTATTCGTGTCATGAAGTGTCATATCTGTTGAAAATTGACTTTAATTCGATCATGCAGACTTAGTAAGGGTTGAAAAGTTCAATCAACGATGACTACTAACTACAGCATATCAGATTACAAAATTACTGCCTTAACTACTTGTCATAGGTGGTAATTATCAGGGTGTCTCATGTAAACGCATTAACGTCACTAAAGATGACGCTTTATAATCAAGTTTGTCAAATCAAACGAAAGCAATGATTACAAACCGTCCGCAGAACATCACGGCCGCAATTTGCCTGATCATTTGCTCTTAAAATGTCCGGAATGGTACTGAACTATATTTAGTATTTATAGCTTACATCTTTCATTGTCTCTGTTTGCAGTAGCTGATTTGACCGATTGGAAACCAAGAACAACCCACGTTGAAATGTTCATCTAGCTGTTTCCTGAGCTTGGTGAGTATAGTGTATGTTAATTGGCATTATTTAACCAAAGAGATGACACCAAGTACCTGTGTTTATCAGTGGACTTCATATTGCTACTTTGTTTTATTAGACATACAATATGTATATTCTACAGACACATACCTGTAGTATTTTCATATAAAAATAAATGTATATGTAGGTGCATGTAAAACCTACGTATTGTCGATAATATTCTACCATGTATGATTTTTAAACCAACCATCATATCAACTTGTCACCATCATACTGATCAAAGGCTAATTAATAAGGTTTTGGGCCAGTGTGGCATTAACATGCACCTTTCTCGGGATTACTGTTCCAAATAGCAAATGGGTCCGGGGTCTAGTGCAAGGTTTATGTTTCCTTCAATGCCTACGCCGCTACCATAAACAGCCTACGGTCTCCGGTTTCCATGAGCGATGTAAAATAGCTTCCAATAGGTTTAATGCCTCTATACTTTCCTTTAACTACACACGATTGCACTGTTTTATAGATAATCAATCGAGACGTGTAGAACTTTCCAAATTTAAGACTTCTGTGTGTCTTCAACTCCAGAGAATCCAGGAACCATCTGATCTTGACTTGGACAAAGAGGAGTGTCATGCTTCAATTCATGGATGTTTATTTCATTGACCCTTGTGGAATATCGACACCTATATACTCAAGAACATAAATTAAGGACGCACGTTATATATTATGTTGTGGGGAAAGTTTCCACTAAGGTTTGGAAATCCGCTTGAGGAATCTGGTGCCACTATTCTGTCAATGTGTCTGCAAGTTCTTGAAGATTACATGGTTTATGTGTAGACATTTGGGGAATGTTTCATTGTTAAAATGATAGTCACCTAAATGTTTCTGTTCAAAAGTGTTACTGCCCATTAATTACTGTTGTTGAGTATACGTCAGAAGAGCCACAGTCTGCACAGGGACCTGGAGGAGGAAGAAGACCGCACCATGTTGTTTTATTTGAGGGGTTTAGGATTAAAAGGGCTTGGTGCCCGAATTATCAAAAGCGCAGCAGGTCCGTTTGATCCTGCCCCCCTCAAGATCCACTCACCGCTGAGGACAAAACCCATCAAGCTTGAACCAGCCTCATCTATACTCCAAGAAGTCTGAACATGCTAATCATGGATGGCATGCGCATGCGAACTCGAGCAGGGCGCATATTCTCGAAACTTCGTAAATTACGAATTTCTTTAAGATGTGAGATAAGAACTTCTTAAACATTAAGATATGAAGTATTCTCGAAAATATCATGACTTTTTTCTTAACTAAGAAACCCACTACGAAAGGTCGCTAGTTATCTTATACTAGTAGTTTCCTTCTTAACTTTAAGAAGATTCTTACTTACAAAGTCTCAGAATCTTTTTTTTTTAATACGAATCCATGTTCAACTTAAAGTTTTCTTCCCAAATCCCCATACTAGTATAGTTTGTTTCGCTTGAGCATGAAATCGTCTCCAAAAGGTTGCGTAATCTCGGAGGTCTGATTTGGCCCCTCTGACTGATGGTGCTAAGTGACGTCTCCGGGAAGACTGATGACGTCGACGTCGTGGGCGAGGGTGGAGTTGTAATGTAGTTGTGGTGGTGATGGTACTCTGTTCCAATCAAATGCCGTTGTCTACCAGGCTCTGCGAACGTGTCAGGCTAATTAGCCTAGGTTGTCTTGTCGTTTCGTTGTGTCATTACCTCTTAGAGAAAATCGGTACATAGTAGTTTTGTTGTCAACGGGATGTTCTGTTCTGAGTCGTCGTCCTATTCTTAGAGACGATAATGATTGCATCATACACGATTGCTGCAGTAACGCTTTCAGCTTTTTTCTTTTTTTTTATAACGTCAAATACCGTTGGTTGCTTGCCAGACATCATGTTCGGTTAGATACTTTTTACGATTATTCATCAGTGTTTCAACTCCGATATTCCTTCTTGTCACCGTTGAGGTTCCGTCACGTCGAGCAAGATAACGAGTAAGATAGTAGTGAACATACTTAGTTCTAGTTGCTAGCACAAAGTGTAATACAAGATTGCGAAACATGTTTAGAACGATGCCATCCTCAACTAATTTTTTTTCACAAGTTCTCATATATTTCTGTTTTACTTGAGCATGGAATCGTACTCAGAGGATTGTGTAATCCTGGGCCGGAATTCATAAAAGGGCGTAAATCAGTTTTTGCTATATAATTGGTCTTCAAAACTTAGCTAAGCCCCTTTATGAATACGGGCCCCGGGGCCCAGTCACTGCAACGATATGGATAACCAGATGTCGTTAAGAGTCCACTACGCATAGGCCTAAATACAGACCACTGTTCCACACCTCTGCTCTAGTGTGACCACCACTGTTTTCGCTTTGTCGTTACAATTATCGGGCTTGGTGTGATCCAGCTTTACGGTCAAGGACAAAATTAATGGTATGAATGGCAATATATCGGAAAATCAGACGTCACATGTAATATCACTATGCCTATGGAGCTTCACTGCTTTACCGTTTACGTGTGTCGTTCTGGACCACGGTGGCCGTGCTATTGCTAGTGTTGGATTAAGACCCCCGTGGACGGCAGCAATTGATCGGACGCTCTATTGGCCATGGTTGGAGGTTAATGATTGTGGTAATTGCATCATAGTTTGTCTGGTTTGTCGTGGTTTCAGGCGTTGCGTATTATTGGTTTACGGACCATGAGGTAATAGTATAATGTGTTCACGGTGTCATTTGGAATGTGTTTCCGTCAATATTGGAACCGGGGTTATTATAAATTATCTTTAGGGGGGTTTATAATAGTTTCATTAGATTGTCACATAGGCAGAGGCCATATAGTTACCTGAGTGTATGTTTACGTTAATTTGCTTTGATGGTATGCTAGTGTGTCGCTGCGTGTGTGAATGTGTGTGCGCGCGCGTGTGTGTGGGTATGTGTGGGTCCGTGTGAGCGTGTGTGTTTTATGATTGTGTGCTGGGGAAGGTGTGCATCTGTTTGTTTCATTGACCTATCATTCTTTGATTCATTCACAGTCCAGTAAGTCATTGGCATTGGTATCGTGAGGAACATGCGTGGTCAGATTGATGTATACTTTATTCATGAATGCGACCTTAGGCATGTTATGTATTCGTATTGAGCTGTGTCAACTTATCGATATGTACCATGCGTGGTACCATGTGACTTCAAAGTGGTAGTATATCACCTTCTGGTCATAGTCTATACACACTAAATGTGCATACAGACCTAACGCGGGAACCGGAGCGGGTCCCGTTGCATTTCCCGCACACAGATCACTTCTTATAAAAATGCATGAACTGTCCACACCTAAACCGTCTGGGAAACAGGTTAGGTGAGGACAGTTCGTTCATGTTCATAAGAAGTTATCTGCGCGGGGAAAACGCAGCGGTTCCCGCGTTAGGTCTGTATCCACATTTAGTCACTTCGTACCACATTTAAACAACAACGTAAATTACATAATTGACGTAACAGAATTAAACAGAAAATGCTACGTACATACTGAGTGATGGCATTCCTAAGTTTCTATTCATAGAACAATATCATTATGGTAAAGACAAACAATTCAGCATTCGTCTAGGACAATTGATTGAAATAGGTGCGCCATCGGTAGTCTCATAATTGATTACCCGCATATAATATTGCATTCATTTATGTCAGGAATTGATACCGCTGAATACGTATTCAATGACACTTATGGTAATTCTTTAATATGAATTAGAATAATGAATAGCTATAAAATCCTTCAGTAAACTACGCCGAGGCAATTCATCTCTGGATATAGAACAACAAGTAGACATATGTGTAAGCCTCACTTCATTGCATTAGCTATAGTAAAAGCATACCGCTCAGACATTGTAATACCTCTGGGAATGCGAGATAACGTCGTAAAATGTTCAATACCATTTAGAAGAAATGCAAAACCGCTTTCTCGTTGATATATTTATTTTACCAAGTGGAACGGGGGAGAAACGAGTAAAGCATATAGATACTTCATTTAGTTCCAGACAGTATGTGCTTCCTTACAAATAAACTTAAATAGAAATGAAGCGAGCACACATACGCCGTTTCTCAATTCTAACATCGAGTATTGCATCATGTGAACTAGATCATGCCAATTCCAGATTCACTTCGACAATCTCTACGCCAATCCTTTTCTATCGACACGTGAAATTGATGTTCTCGCGGTAGTAATTTCCTACATAGATCATCAGTGAATACCAGGGACGAGCAGAATAGCTGTTGCAAAACACCCTATGTCTGCACGCCTGCGTATAAATTGAAGACGAGTGGTATTCCTAAACCTTCCATACTACATTAATCATTCCATATACGGACTGGAAGCCACGAAAAGTTGCTCCAAATAAACATTAATACTTAGGAGGTTTTTCTTGGATAATTGTATACGCGTTCTAATCTTAGAATCGGAGATTTTTATTTACCAGTCGACTAGACAGGTATGATTAGTGGAATACACGTGGCCCTATGGTTATCAGATGGACCAGATCAATCATACCAACGTCGATGCTGTTTCTTTGATGTCGCCCTCGTTGTGTACAAAGGGAAAAATCAGGTCACCTGGAAGCGAATTTCACTACGGTTATTTCGTAACCTAGCGGACTTGTTAATGGTGATAATGATGATAATGAAAGGATCAAATACAGACGTAATAACAAACGTGGACGGTATTGATTTAGGAACTGTATGGATGTTGTATCTGTAGAGACCGTTATCAAGGTTATGTTTGGTGACAATAGAGGCCTTTAGATATCCCACATTCAATTTCTAACGCGAGAATTCCCGCGTATCACGTCGCGTATAATAATTGTGTTGAACACGGGATATTATGACCGACACACTTGCCCAAGTGTTTTCAAGTCAGAACATGCAGACATGATCCAAAGATCTTGCAATTGCCCCAAAATTGCAAGTTAAATTTGATGGACCTGCTAAAAATATGAGTTCATTACACATCGGTTATTCTTGATACAAAAGACATGTATATGCATTACAATTTAAATACTTTTTAAATCACAGCACAAACTCCTCTTCAATTAGATATCTCTAGTGACGCCACGTGGAGTGCAGACAGATAAAAAAAACACTATTTTATAAAAGTAATTTGTTTTACAGATAAAAGTAGGCCTACTCTTATATATTATTATCATAAAGTGTTTCTTTTTACAGATAAAGTACGATTTTCAAAGCATGTGTGTTTAACATATTTCCACGAGAGAAAAAAACTCGGGCTTTGGCTCATCTTTAAGATCATTGGAGATTTCGTTATATAAAAAGTATCTGTGTGAAAAGGTTTCGCTTCACACGTGTTCAAGCAATACTGGCTGTATATCCGATAACGTACTAATGCTCGTCCTCCAATTATTACATTAAATACCGTGTCTACAATGCCTTCGTGTAGCATCGTTCTTATTGCAGCAGTTGAAACTGTTACCAGCTATCACAATGACTGTTATTGCCTTGATAGTACTAAGCCCTGAAAGCAAAAACACAAGCAAACAGCATTACAAACCAATTCATTTGACTCGCCGTCAACATCAGCTAACTTTTAAGTCAGCATCACGACACCCTTATTGAAATGGTTTTAAATGTCCTCCATTATAAGATTGATCGAGCCTGCTAAGTGTTCTTCGATAATTTAATCAGATTATTGGAGGATATCGTTTTATTATTAATAGAAAACGTTGTTATAGGTGGTTTTTTTCGTGGGGTTATTAAGCGTTTCTGAAGGGAGATAAACGTGAACTGCTTCCAGATCTATTATAAAGTAATACATGCTATTAGTAACCATCAGTGAACATTTCTTATTCTATTTTTAGAAAATGTTAGTTGCGTTCGTAACCGGGAGCTGACAAGAGTTACAATTGCAGGCGCCACATATATTGGTTAAAAATTAGTAGGATTTTGAAAGTGATGCAAATTGGAAATGACATAGTTTACCGACGCCGAAATAGGGGATCGAGATTACTAGTTATTGACAGTCTGTCCTGTTTCTTACCATCGATTATGTCCGTATTCAGCACATGTGACGGAGTAAAGTCATTACCCTAACCACTACAGATCCCCCAAGAAAAACATTGCAGAAAATTGCGTGTAGTTGAAGCATTGGCCTGAAAGGGACTCCCCGCTTATTTTAGCAGGCAGCTAATTTGGTTGGGAATGGAGCGTTATCTATAGGAGACGTAACGAACGTCTACTGATCCTGAAAAGACAATTTGTTCCACATTACCAGATGTTTGGGACGTAAGATGTATGAAGAAATAGTTAATTGGTTATGCTACGTTTTGGAATAGATCAGAATGGATGCATATTTGTTTGGTATAATTGGACTCGTATTTAGTTGTGGTTATCGTTAATGTAGCCGGGTATGCCAGTTGGGTTGCACCTTTGGCTAAGTCCGTTGGATTCGCAAGCCAACAACTCGAGTTCGAATTATAGGATCGCCACTATCATTTGTATAAATGGCGCCCAACTTAGGGTATGGACACTGCTATGTGCAACTACGTGTAGATGTTCTTCCAAATCAGTAAGTGTACCTCTTACCGAAGAAAATGACACTAAAGGTGTGTTTCTCCTGTTATATTTGTTAGTGTAATTTAATCATGCACTGTATGGACCAAGACAAAACTAAAACCGTTCCTCTGTAATCGGAAGAATCTAGATAAAGGTCTTACTGTGTATAGTCACCATTACTCTCTCTCTCTTTCTTTCTCTCTCTCTCTCGCTTTCTCTCTCTCTCTCGCTTTATCTCTCTATCTCTCTCTCTTTCTTTCTTTCTCTCTCTCGCTTTCTCTTTCTCTCTCTCTCTCTCTCTTTCTCTCTCTCGCTTGCTCTGTCTCTCTCTCGCTCTCTCTCTATCTATCTCTCTATCTCTCTCTATCTATCTCTCTCTCTCTCTCTTTCTCTCTCTCTCTCTCACACACATATTTTAACTTTAATTTTCACGTTCCAGGCTGAAAACTGACACAACAGAATAGGGATAATCACCGTATCGATTGAAACCTACCATTAAGCAAAACACACAAAGCATATACTATTCAATTGTACGAAAGATTTATTGTTACATACTAAGACAAGGAATAAGTGTACAATGTTCTAAGCATGCATACCTCACTTACGAGATACATACAGATTGCTTGCTATTAATATTCGTAGTATTAATCGATGAGCTCAATGAACCCAGATTCGGCATCGTAACATCGTGGGCATCTGGAATCCGTCATAGCTGAATATGAAGCCTGGCATTTGACACGGCCAAGTTATGTATGGGTATTTCAAGAAGCAGAAACAGGCAATACAGGTTGACAGATTGCTAGGTTGGAATGCTAACCTGACCCTATCAATACATGACGGTTGCAGCTACTAACTCATAATGACGGGTCTGGACGCCATTACTTCCAGCAAAGAATAGCAAACTGACGAACTTTACCCGTGTTTCAATCAATTATGATAACTTCGACATAGCCGATATATTGTTAGTATGTAGTTCCTACGAATACGTTCTTCGTGGCGCTAGTGCGTAGGTGTTTAATTAATGGTTTATATTATTAAAGAAAACATGTTAGCATGTTAAATTTAAAAATTTGAATTTGATTATTTTTTAAATCTCTACAGTATAGCACTATATGTATTAATCACGCATTTTTAAAAGATAGATGTCTTTACAATATACTAGAATTAATTGGTACCGGTGTGCGATGGATTTTCAATCGATAAGGTGCTTACCCCTACTCTGTTGGGTCAACTGTGGGCTTGAACCCGAACGTTCCTGTTGTTCGCTGCTAAGATAAAGTAGGTTAATTTGTGGAAGGTATATTTTTATGTGCCGCCGTTGAAGTGATATCACAGGTGGCCATATCGATATAATATCGCCGTGTCCCACATTCATATAAGCTGGACTCAAGACAAATGTATAAGAGGATACGTACTCCACGTGTATGTTCAGATTAGTATACATTTGCGTTTAGGGTATATATTAAATGCGACTGTACGCCAGTCGGATTGTTCGCATTTATATCCTGTTCGCATTAATTCAGTGATTTAGAGTATATAAGATAAACTTAATATACTGCAAATCAGAAAATGAATGCGGACATGGTATTATTAGAACAATGCGACCGGCGTATTATCACATTTAAATGATGCGTATTAAAGAAGTTCAGGAATTGACAAACGTACCCTAGTTTCGTAGTAATGTAGTAGTTAGATTACTCAGACATGCGATACTATATATATTAGTATATTAAACAGTTACATTTAATATTTGCCTTTAGACACGTTATTAATATGTATTACCATATACGTTACTGAAGTTATGTTATAGATTGCATTCCAGTTTCCTACATCTGTCACGTTATATGAGTGTCATGTATTGTATTTATTTCTGGTTCGAATTCTGAAAAAAAGTCGCACGACATCGTCATTAAAGTGAGGCAGTTTACTATATGCATGTTAAATGTCCCCGATCCCTAAGGACAACTAACACGATCCCTATGCACACATCAACTGGCATTTTATCACGTTTCAAAGCTTTGTGCATCGCTGTCACATTGGTGAGGCCCGTTATGTTCAACAAATGCCAAACGATATCCCGTACAAAACTATTTCTAAAATACTATGTGTTCGTTTGTAATGTAGAATTTTAATCTAGAGTCATTCAGATAGAGTCTAGAAGCTATAGCAAGACGAGTTGCGGCCGCAGGATGTGCCATACATTAAACAGTAACCTCATTCATGACAGTCAGTGCATACGTTTGTAATCTACGTTACCAGGTCAATGGAGTACCATACCTATTGTCATACGTGTGAATACATCAAAGGTCGTCCCGTGCTACTTTTGTTTTAGATAATTAAAATATAAGTAATTCAATTTACTCCATGGTACTATTTCTATGACCTTCCATTGAAATCCGACTAGAAGCAAAACAGGAAGTACCATTAGAAACCTACATTATCTTGTAAAACGTACATCGTGTGACAACAATACAGACTGATAGACCAAACAGGGGAAAGAAACACATAGAAAATGTATTCAACAATACAGACTGATAGAGCAAACAAACAAAAAAGAAACACATAGAAAATGTATTCTTCACATCTGCTATACTGTTTGCAGATATACAAATAACGTCCGTATTTAGATCGCTAATGTCATGACGTGTTTTCTGGCAGTACATTACAGAAGACATACTGGTTTCATTATAAGACAAATGTCACATCCTCGCAGCTATGGCACCTCGAGCGTTAATGACAGACAACAAAGCAGCGGCTACGGGAAGATGGCATTGTTCCGATCGCGGATCTCAGAGTAGAATCCTTACGAAGTCTGTTGTACCATTGTGTCTGTCCTCCGTGTATAGCTGCGCACTCAGACGGTGGGTATCGGCGTATTCCGAAGACGTATGCTAATGCATGATTGAAGCCAAAGAGTATTCATGGATGCACTGATGACGAATATGTGCTAAAAAGCTTAAGGACAATTCTAAATATTAACCAAATTTAGTTGCGTGTAGTAATGTCTGTAATGTATCGGACTACAAACGTGTATTTACCGGCGTTACGTCACCTTTCTATTTCCCAGCAGGTTGATATCAAGACTAGTCTATTAGCACATGTATTTTACATATTAATGACATTCAAATATAAATGTGTCCAAATTACGGTAGAATATACAGTATTATATTAGACAATATGAGAGAGAGCGAAAGTGAGAGCGTGAGAGAGAGAGAGAGAGAGAGAGAGAGAGAGAGAGAGAGA
>JAUTBZ010148293.1:0-12002 GCA_032361785.1 Lepetodrilus galriftensis
GTTATTTGTTTTACTATCCAGCAAGATAAATGGTTCCATCCAGTTACCATGGTTACACTGTACTTCCATGATGTAGTCGTGTGTGGCGAGAAAACTGGCTTCAGCTGGCATGTGTACCTCTTTGGTCAAGGGCTGTGTTCAAGTTACCATACATTTCACTACAAGGTGCTACATAGCAAGATGGTAGCCATTTAGCCTTCCTCTAAATCACACTAAATAATATATGTGCTACCACTACCAGGTATGTAGCGCTGAATGTTTGCAGTAAACCTGTGAGCACCGGCTGGTACTGACAAGACCAAGAATGATAACTGCATTGAAACTCTACCGGGTATGTATTACTACAATCTAAGCGCATAGAATGTTGCCATGTGTACCGGGTATGTATTACTACAATCTGAGCACGTAGAATGTTGCTATGTGTACCAGGTACGGTATGTATTGTTGGCATTGATGCCAAAGACAATTACCGTAATGGTGTTGAAACCTGAAATACAGAAAGTGTCGTCTTATTGTGAAATGAAAACAGAACAACTGTTATGGACAGAATATTTTTACCAAAACAAAGTCTTTACAACTTTGGCATTCTAACCATGTATCATCTGCAAAAAAATAAATAGAACTAAAGTGGAAAAAAATAAAATAATAGTATTATAACGTTGATCACAAGAGGCCAAGGTATTGTTGTTTCAGACGTCTGAAGCCGTCAACGATCGCGTCTACAACAACACGACAGCGTTAGCTCCTGGTAAATGCATAGAAAACATCGCAGTCATTACACACTGCAGGCAGAACATGTACAAGCCAATGACAGGTCGCGACCCTTTCGTTATCCTTTCCAAAGAAGACTTGAGTTTATTTGAAGACTAATATAGTCCTTGTAAAAGAGACAATATTTTTTTTAATGATTTGCGGATAACAAAAAAATAGACACCGTCTTTGACAAGGACTAAAGCCTAAGCTGCTTGAAGGTAGCTGACCTGATGTGTGCACAGATTACTAGGACAAGTGTCTGTAGTATACAAACTACAGCACTCAATTAAAAATGCTTCAAAGGCAACACACGTCACCTATCCTAGTTCTTGGTGGGTAAACGTAACTTGAACAGCGCTACAATTATCTGAACTTTGCAAAAGAAATGTTTCTCTTGCTCGTAATTCTGTATTAATCTGTTTCCAGTTACACGAAATACGTCCATTTCTAAGTAAATTTGTCTCTTTGGGATTTAAATCTATTGTCATTGTTTTGTTATGTGAATGCCGAGACATGCTGCGTATAGAGTACGGTATACATAGTAGGAAGTATGTTGAATACTACTAACAATGTGCATTGCATATCACATACACTGCATCAAGTGCATTCATAGATGATCAATGATAAAGTATACACATATATGACATAATATGACATACAATGTACATGACATAAAACATATACGTAAAATGTAGAACATATACGATAAATACCATGCACACTGTATACCATGTATGCTGTAAACCTCACGCGATGTATCGAACATCCGTGTACGTAACAATGTCGGTATATACAATGACACAGAAGCATGAGACATTTACAGGAATGGTAGGTACCGGTACTCAGGTATAAATTAGAATGAGAAATTAACAATGACTGGGTATTGTATGTATCACCTGATTATACAGTCCTCCCTCATTATATGGCACCTCGTTATAACAAGTCTCTTTTGCATCACCTTTTGCTTTTAACTACCTTAACATATTGTAGTAGACAGCTTATAGATCGTGAAGAACATGTATTTTCACAGTACAAAATGGCCACGTGGAACTGCAAGGCAATATGTTCATCTCAAATTTGCTCAACTAAAATTATTCAATATTCCCAGTCTGAAATACCAAGGTTTTAGTACAAGCTTTTCTTAAAAGTTAGTAGAAAGCAGCTTAGAAAAGTCTTATGAAAAACTTTGGCACCACATAACAACACCAAATATATAATTCTTTAAATATGGTATACAGCTTTCATTTCGATGATAACATTTGATTTGATTTTAATAATACACTATACTACATGAAAACAAGACAAATTCCATTGATTTGCAGCTCAAATTGAATCACATAACAGGAAGACTTCGTTCACATTGTTTTACACATTTTTCAAACATCCCTACAATATAAAAATAGTTCTGTCCATGCTTCTAAGGTAGAAACTTGCTATAAATATTTTCAATGTTTGGTAATTGCAGATCAAGTATGTGATGCATGTATTAATATTTTTTCTCTCTCAAAATTGTTTTTCTCCATACCTTCATAAACTATTCCTTTTGTAAATATACATCTATTATTATAATTATTACTTTTTTCTCTCTCTTTCTCAACATGATAAGTGTATCATTATATACCGTAATTACTCTAATAATTTGAACAGGAGAAAATAATTAGATTTGTACCGGTAGATGTTTGAATTATTAGGAAAATAGGGAAATTGAACATGATCAGTGTTCATATAATTAGGGACAACCAAATTAAAATACAAAATATTGTTGTAAATAAAATGGTAAATAAATGAAGGATTAAATAAATAAAACAAAGTAAGACACAAAAAATAATAATTAGAAATTAGGATTTGAAAAATAAATTATCATGTTCGTATTTTTAAGCTCAGAAATAAATAATTTTTGGTAATTAATTTAGGTTTTTGAACTATTAGAGGGTTCGAATTATTAGAGTAATTACGGTATATGTATCATTATATTTATTTATTTATTGCTTAATGTCGCTGTGGAAATCTTTCACCAATACTAGATGATAAAATCATCATATAATATTATACATGTAATAATAAATTTTAATTCATCCCCACTATGATCAATACCGAGACAGAACTGACTTGTTACCATAGTAACACACCAAACGACGAAGCAGTGAAACAGAATTGAGATAAATAAATAATCTTTGATATTGCACTGAACTTCCGTAACCATGGTAATGTACACATGTGACCATGGTGATGTATTTCCGTAACCATGGTGATAAACCATGGCGACGGACGTCCTTGCCATGGTATGTCATATAAACAATGGTGATGAACACATACACGGCTGAGATACGGATGACGACTCGAAACATTACATCGTCCTCATATTCTAACTTTTAAAATCTTCCCAGCACGTTAGCGCACAATACTGATAAATAAATTGCATAACATTTGTATGGCGGGATAAGCTTATTCATGTTCGCTCGTTAGATTACTTAAATACATTGAAATTAGTGTACAGAATGAGAAAAAAACACTATAGTATGAACAATTAAAAAAGGAAATTTGAGAAAAAAATAACCTGAGCATCATTAAAATAATTTTAAGCAGCCTTTAAATATACTCATTTCAACTTTAAAATAATAAATATGTTTTGATCTGTGTTTTTGTACATTCTGAATAATGAAGAATCTTGCACTACTAAGCTTATGTTTTCTCTATGTCGATCTACTAAAGCAACGCACTATGAAGCAGAGCAACTCATTTGGAACCCTAAATATCCACTAGTGGCTAGTTCCACGTGAGACTAGCGGCTAGTTCCACATGAGACTAGCGGCTAGTTCCACTTGAGACTAGTGGCTAGTGACTAGTTCCACATGAGACTAGTGACTAGTTCCACTTGAGACTAGTGGCTAGTGACTAGTTCCACATGAGACTAGTGACTAGCGGCTAGTGACTAGTTCCACATGAGACTAGTGACTAGTTCCACACGAGACTAGCGGCTAGTAACTAGTTCCACATGAGACTCGTGACTAGCGGCTAGTGACTAGTTCCACATGAGACTAGTGACTAGTTCCACATGAGACTAGCGGCTAGTAACTACTTCCACATGAGACTAGTGACTAGTGGCTAGTGACTAGTTCCACATGAGACTAGTGACTAGTTCCACACGAGACTAGCGGCTAGTTCCACATGAGACTAGCGACTAGTTCTACAAGTGACTAGTGACTAGTTCTACAAGTTACTAGTCGCCAGTAACAGGTCTTAAGAAACATTATGCAAAGAATGGAAATGCATTGACTCGTTGCAAAAACATGTGGAAAATGATATGAATAAGTTTCATAGAATAATTGTACCAGCAATTGGACAATAATTGGACATGTAACATTATTAACACTTGCTACGACATAGAAGTGTAACATTATTAACATTTGCTACGACATAAAAGTGTAACATTATTAACACTTGCTACGACATAGAAGTGTAACATTATTAACACTTGCTACGACATAGAAGTGTAACATTAACATTTGCTATACATAGCAGGAAGTCCATAGCACTGTATAGCTTACACAGAATTGATATTCTGTTCTATACGTATGTAAACAGTCGCCGTCGCTTACTGGTGTAATATAGGAGGAGATTCTGACCAAGTTGCACCTATGAAAGACATGGTTATTGGGATTTATACACAAGCAAAACCACAGCGGAAAAAATAAACCCTAAACTGACAAGCAAGCACAACCATCGGAAGTCAGAAAACAAAAAGTCACATCACATCTTCTTCAGGGTCCACATATCCTCATATATATGTCGAAATATGCAGAGTTTTGTGTGAAAAACAAGAGTTCTGAGACAGTTTCAAAGATAACTTACTACAGCCACATTCACGGCTGTGACGTGGCAGGACCATGTCATAGGACAATTCCGTCTTTCCGTAACGTCACGCCTGGAATTGGCGTGACTGTAAAACCAGGGTTAACCCGCAGGTTTCACACGCCCAACACACGCACTGACACAGCGTCACAAGCCAAGCGTCCTTACAAAACACATCGATTTTGTTCCACGGCGATCACGCGATGTAATAAAATAAATATATACTGGTTAACGTGCTACAAGTCTGTGATGTGATACTGTGTTCCTGGCTTGGGGGGGAGAGCGTTTGGCAGCTGGTAGGTGGGATGATACGGCGGGGGAGCCAACTGGTCGAAATTGTGATCACCGTTATGCATCCCCCCTCCGCCGGTGTTGCCTCCCCGGGGAGGGGCGGAGTTGATGATGGGGGTGCCGCCGGTGTTGCCTCCCCTGGGAGGGGCGGAGTTGATGATGGGGATGGTGCCGGTGTGCATGGACACAGCGGCGTAGCTTGAGGGGGCGATGTTGATGCTGCTGGCGCTCCCACGTCGGTCCGTCTTCTTCTGGATGTTGAACGTCAGCGGGTCGATGTAGAACTGTTCGTTAGGGTACTGGATGTTGAGACGCGCGATGTGGCAGCTCCGACAGAACAGGTGCTCTTCCAGCGGGTAGCATCTCTTATCAGGTTCGTCTGTTAACTGAATACCACAGTCCTGAAACACAAATGTCTCTTATTATTTACAAATCTTTTACAGAAGAAATAAAATAACAACACTTGCATTAATTTTTCTCCCATTAATCTAGAGAAAAATAATTGAACGTATGCATTACAATGAAAGAAGCTTTCATTTGTTCGTACATTCTGCGATATGTATAGGATTACATAAAAAGAAGCCTTCAAATTGTTCGTAAATTCTGCGATATATATAGGATTACATAAAAATAAGCCTTCAATTTGTTCGTACATTCCGTGATATGTAATGGATATGGTAAAGAAATCTGTAGTATGGATAGCAACAGGTATTGACAGTGATAATCTTCTTCCATGTTGTAGCTATCTGGGTTGTTATCACTATCGTCCTACTAGGATTGACGGCTAAAGATGAGCACACACAATGCAAGAGACATTCTTCCACAGATAGGTGAACACAATGAGAAGTGGGGGGTCAGGCCGGGAAGGAAACGCTACTTCACAGGCACTCGTGTGATCAGTTTACATACAAATGACTTCACATTCCTCCTTTTTATTTACCAAGCGGCTCGAATGATTTAAAAGTACAGAATATGGCTTTTTACAAAAGCAGTAAGTGGGAACATAATTATAAAAAGGATCGTTCTTATTAGAATGTTTATTTTCATCATGTTATCCTGGCATGATTTTCTTGAAAAAGCGAGGTGCGCACCATCATTTTACCATAACAGAAAATGACAAAAACCTTGATTTCCACCCAGATGACTGGTACGAGAGTTTTGTGAATTACTTGACATGCATTCAATTCAATTCGAAATGCAAATATTTAAAATTCAACCTGTAACAGTTAACACAATTGATGAATTGAATTTTCATCTCCTACAAACTCATTTATATACTAGTATACTACTTGGTCAAATATTAATACAACTATTTTACATCCATGTCAAATAAATACCCGGTAGGCGAGTGTCTGATTTATTGTTTTACATGACGGTAGGAATCTTTCCAGCCATGCGCGATGCAACTGGAAGTTCGGAACAGGTAGCGGTCAAGATGCTGCTTCATACAAGTTAGTTTGTTTTTAATACATATCCAACGTACACCAACATACGTATCGAACGTACACCAAAATACCTTTGTCTACAGCCTAATTGTTATTGAGTTAGCACACTGACAAAACCATGAAAACATTTCATAAGCAAATCTCTATTTTATTGATAGTTAATCCAACCATGCAGTGTTGAGCTGTCAGTCCATGCAGTCCGAGCCAAGTCTATGCTGTGATTAAGCAGTTTCTCGTACAAATGTTTTCTTATAGACAGCAGAAATGTGTTCAGTGACAGTGGTGGAATGAAAAGAAAACCTCAGCAAAACTTGGTTCACTTTGACGAGCAAGAAATGCTATAGATCTACTTGTATGTTGTCTAGCCATCCTTCCAATAGCTCACTATATTATACATACAATACTTCATAGCTCACCCTATGCTCACAGCTCACCCAATACCCATTGTATACTTGTGTAATTCCCATCACACATCCTCTAGATAACTCATCTTATATACCTCCTATAGTTTAGTCACTTTCAAGTTTGAGGCAGGAGGAAACCTGCAACATTCACAGAGCTGAATGTTGCAGTAAACCTGCAAGCACCGGCTGGTTTTTTGATTGATTGATTGAATTAATGTTTAACGTCGCGGCGGGAATACACCGGCTGGTACTGACACACTTCCTATAGCTCACTCTCTGACAACTTCATAGCTCACTAAATGCTCACATATACACTTCCTATCACTCACAGTATTCTCATATACAGTATTTCATATAGCTCACCATATATTCACCCACAATCTCACCCTATCCTCAAATCTATATTCACTAATAATCCCATAGCTCACCCTATATCTCATATATATCTCTCTCAATAGCTTACCCTATATCTCATAGCTCGCCCTATATCTCATAGCTCATCATGCAATCGTACATAATATCATAAAACAACACTAACTTTCCCCTTTACAAATATGTGTTTCGAGGATGCACATATTATTTTCTCTCTATTTTACTCTACACCTACTAAGAAGTACAGTTATCTTGGTTGGTTATCCGTGAAACATCGCCCTGGTTACGAGAGGGTTCACTCCAAAGAAAGGTAAGTCAGAGAGAAAGGAAAGCCAGCTTACACTCAAATATTTCGCTCCCGTGACTAAAATAATATTTAAAAAAATAAAGCATAAACAAAAGTCGACAAAAACCGTCTTCTGGTGGAGGCTAAATGCATGCTGTAGGATTCAGAACATAACTGGCATACAGGTATCTTACGGTCAGTGCTTTTCTTTAGTCTGTGAATAGCAGGAAGCAAAATAAAATTTCACATCGAATATTTCTACAGCAGAATCTTAGATAATTTACATGGTACACAATAATTAATTAAAATATCTGAAGCGAAATAAAAATTCACATTAAACACATCTACCAACTAGGCTCTTAGCTAATTTACATGGAATACAATAAACTAAATATCCGAATGATTATATTTTCAATTAATAAATGAATTTTAAAAACAAACAAACATGTTTAACCCTCTCCCTGCTGGATTAGGCACAGGCAATGCTCTTTAGGGCATCTCCGTTGCCTTCAGTATGGAGGGAGTTAATCACGAGAAATATAGGTTTGAAAAAAAGGAAACGAAAGATGACGATATGAAATCAGGATGAATGGATGCTAAATGATAAATAGACTAGACTACAAATCTAGGATGACATGAGAAAACAATACATTCTACAGGTTATTCTAAGGAAGCATTCTAAGATTTTGTTTTATCACTGATACCTTCTCCAGAGAAGTAACAATAACGTATTTAAAAGATACTTTTGTTAAATTTTGTATTGCAATACGTAACATAAGTTTCTGACAATTTATTAATACTATGATGCTTTGCTTGAGAATTTACATATTACTATCACGCTGGGGTATGGTGGTGAGGCACATAATGGTCCCCAAAGTCAGCTTAATATCGAGGGTTCACTGTACATTCTATAGTAAACATTTTCCTTGCCCATTTCACCCAATTATTCCACAAGTGTACGTGAATACATAGATGTCAAATGCTGAAATATTGAAGTTCCATAAATGGATTTAGGAAAGTCATTACAATGTGACATAGAAAGTGAGAACGCGGATTCCTATATTGTTAAAAACTTGTCAGAAATAACTAATGACTTAAACATGTTAAACAAGCGTATAAATATAAAAATAGCAAAAGAACTGGCAGCATGACTTGTGTTAACTTAGCGAGGGTTAAACTTGGCAGTAAATGTGAAAAGTATTAGGATTTTATTCATCAAAAGCTAATCTCTACAAAAACTAACATGGGCTGGGGGGATAAGCTGAATTAATGTAACAGTATTAGCCCTACGTGTTCTAAATTTGTATATACGATAGTCTTTGCTTTTTCTTTTTCTGAAAGAAAAGTATAATCTTGTAAAGTGAAATTTCATTACCATAATGGCTAACGAAGTCGAATTTCTATAACAATGTCTCCAACACACACACCCGACCCCCCTTTGTCAATTAAATGCAATTTTTGAGTATGAATATTAAACAACATACTTAGAGATGCATCTTCTATGATACATTCTGAGATCACATACTACAGCATAGACCGGCGAGTAGTTTTAATATTTATCAATGCATTAAGTCTTCATAAACATTCCTCAGTCTTTACATACATATAACTAGCATTGCTTCACAAAACGATTGCTTCACGACATCTTACAAATTGCAGCACCATTTATAGCACCTATACCTCATGCCCATGTATCAATCAATGTACAATACTAGCTATTACAAAACTAACTATTTATACATATAAATATCTGTGTGCATACTACGCAGACTAAACCATATATTACATGAGTGACAGAGGATGATGTTGAGATGATCTCCAAACTTTTGGTTTTGTTCGTTATTATTATAATTTATATAAAGATATATACATTTGTGATTTCCCAGTCATTTACAAAAATAAATATAACTATCTCGTATGAGTTTGGAGACATCTCATTTCCGTATTGTTAGTTAGGAAGAATATGTGTATACAAGAGAGTGTATACATGAGTAATAGATATAATATAGATATGCAATGTTGGTAACTTGGTGAAAGGCTTCATCAAGGGACATAACTCTTACCTCGCAATGGTAGCAATCCACATGGAAGTCCTTATCCATCGAAACTACCCGAACTGTCTCTTCTGTACCCTGTAGTTAGATTCACGATTGGAATTTATTCATAATTTATATCAATGAAAACACCAAAAGCTAATAAACATTATTAGAACATAATAAAACTCTACTCAACAGATTATTATGCTCTACAAATTGTAAAATTATCATTCAAAAACATATCTAGATAATAATAATAATGTAAAATAATAAATATAGGCTATTCTTTTGGAAACAGACCACTGAAAATATCTACGATACGCACAATTATGATAAAAATATCTAAATTTTGTGACTTTTTGCAAATAGATTTACAGCATTTATATATTTTATTTGTTCATACAGGTTTAGAGACGCTATCAAAATTCTTTTGTCACAGAAGACACACAACATCTGTAGTGATGAATGTTGCAGTAAGCCTGCGAGCATCTGCTGGTGGCGACAGACCAAGGGGGATAACTCCATTGCCACAGTACAGACTGTGCATCCTATTAATGTCAGAAATGTTTACAGCATTTAAATAAAATACAAAATTCAATGTTCTACTCACGTCGACCGGTGTAATGGCTTGTCCACATGCAGCACATTTTGGAGCGTATACTCTGAAAAATAACACACACACAATTAGCATTGACTGTAAATAGTTAACTTCTGGTGTTACCCTAAACCACGATATTATAAACAAACATTTTTTAAATCTAGCAAAATTACTAACTACAATTGAAAATTTCAACTAAACAACACATCACAATTTCGGCGTTAGACGGGACCGGGACTTCAGATTCAGTCTGTTATAGGCGAGTGTCCGGTTTATCCGAGGCCGGTATATGCGAGGTCTATTGTATTTCATTGTGTTCATGTGAAATACAATAGTGCCAGAAATTAGCATTATGATAATGAATTGAGAATATGAATGGCAAGGTAGCGAATGATGACGAGCGGGTACTACAGGCCAGGTACGGGTGGTCTGTTACCGGTGATAATCCGCCACGCAGTAGATCTTGTTGTCCACGTCAATAGTGAAGGGCACCCCGTCCAGACACTCGTTACATATGCAGCATCGAAAACAGCCCGGGTGGTACGACTTGCCCATAGCTTGTAAGATCTGAAGAAAATATGTGTAATGCATTATTTCCCTGGTCGTCAAGATCTCAAACATTTTCACATTTATATTTCTTACTGAATTATATTGAAAAGTCATTGTTTTACAACTACTACATGTATATTGAAATGTTGTCAAAAGTAGTTGCTACATGTTGCAAAACACAACCAAATATAAATAAATAACAATATTATTAGAAAATACTTCACTTCATTATGGACAGAAGCACTCACCATTTCCATAATTAGATGACCACAAACAACACATTTATCTGCAGTTTGCTGGAATCCTGAATACTGAAAAATAAAATGACTTCAAGCGTTAAATATCAATCATTAAATGAAACAATGGTAAAGATAGAACAGTGCTTTGCATGACCACCAATGTCTGATTAACATACATGGACACTTCAATGAGACCCACATAGACGATCACAATTCATATTTCTCAAAACATCATGAGTGAGTGAATATGGAGTTTAACATCGCTGCGGGAATCTTTCACCTATTTGCGACGATTCAAAACATCATAGAGTAGTGGTAAGTTACTGATTTAGCTGTGTATATTTGGCTATATTATAATACTTTTTTATGTCAAATCTAGGCTCGACATGTTCATAGTGCTAATTATGTTGCAGCAACATAAAATGACATTTGATAAATTTGTTGATAAAATTTGTTGAAAGTTTACGCAGAAAGACTTTACTATGATAACAGGGATGATAACTAACTTTAAAATTCGCCCGACTCGCCCTTAGGATACCTTTAGCATTGGGAGAAATGGCCCGGGTGAGCGGGCGAGTGTTAATTGCGAACCCTGTAATAACATTTAACGCATATACGCGGGCTACCACATGATAATGCACTGCGCTTAATTATTGATGGCTGTTTAACAGGCCTCAATTTAGAGACCAATTTGGGAGCCATGGCGACCTAATTTCGCATTTGGCAACCAATATTTCACTTACCGTATTTTAAGTGTTTCTGGCTATACAGGAGCCAAATGGCTCCTTGGAAAAAATTGTAACTTTGAGGCCTGTACAGTTAAAAAAAACTCACTCCAAATTGAATACATTCTGTCAACTTTAATCAAGTTTCAAATGTATTTCACTATTCATCTTTAAATAGATTCCTGAATAGAGCAAGATGCTTAACATTCTAAACTTCAAACATAAAACATCACTTAAAACTCCCCACAAAAGACCAGATCATAAAGAACGCCTTTTTTCCCTTCAGAGCTCCCATAAATTGATGATGTCAACCCCCAGTCAGCAAGTTCAAATAGCTGCGATCACTTACACCTGAATTGGTCAAATACTAAAAGGTTTATCTGCAGAAATCAGGGCCGGCTATAAATAGCATTAACAAGTTAGCTGCGGGGTACACAAAAGTAAATGCATTA
>JAUTBZ010148304.1:0-12002 GCA_032361785.1 Lepetodrilus galriftensis
TTAATAATTCGATGATGGAGATAATAAAATACAGGTTGTAGGCTATTCTTCTTTATTTTACCATAGTAATTTATCCAACTTTTGCAATCCTGCTTACTTACTCATGTCTCTTCTATTGTCTTTTTGGTATTCGTGATTGGCTACGCAGTTCAGTTCTAGAGTCACCCCTAGCAACCTTCCGGCTTGCTAATGCTTCCAGGCGTTAACCCAGTGCATAAGAGATTTTACTCATTTCTCTCTTATTTGTCCATTCTGTATTCGTGATTGGCTGCGCAGTTCACTCTCTAGCTCAAATTATTCGGAAATAACTTGCTCTACTCACTTTTGAGTTGTATATTTACCATTCAAGGCACACACACTAGATATCAATCATAGCACCCTATCGGGATGCTACACTTGATATCATTGACCGTTGTAGGTAATTCCCAAAAAACACATTGAATGAAACGGATTTTATTTTTTTTACTAGTTGTGATAATTGGATTAATATCTTGTAATTCAATTGAAACAGAAAATGATATAAAAGTGGTTGGAAATATTGACCATAAGGTTAACTGTGAGATTAATCTATCTAAGAATGGAAATATTGTTAAAGGTTATTTATTGAATACAGATAGTAATCAAAAAATAAAACTGAATGGTACTATTGTAGAAAACCATTTAAGACTTGAAGAATATGCTAAAGTTAACAAATTAACTGGAGTATTTGATGGTGTTTATAAAGATGAATCTTATACTGGTTTTTGGCTAAGTCCAAACAATAAAACAAAAGTCCCATTTTCTTTTTATTCAAAAAATCAATCTATAGAACAACCTAAAATACAAAAACAACGTAACTTGAAATCCGAATATTTGAAATGGGTTAAAAGAATTAACTTGACAGATGGTTTTTGTACCAATGAAGAATGTGAGAAGCCTAACTCAGGATGCGAGATGACAATAATTGAAAATTTTCCTGATGAAATAATATATGGAGACATAAATAATGATGGAAAAAAAGATGCATTTATCTATGCGGAGATACAACCTTGCATGATGGGAACTTGGTTTGTTAATCTCGAGATGGCTGGTCTTCTTGTTGTGTTTGTTTCAAAAAGTAACGGAAAATATGAAATATTTAATAGACCAGACGAAATAAACAGTGAGTTGGGTGTTGGAAGAGTAACAAAAGTTGAAGGAACAATAATATATGCAGAAGGCTTAGGTTTAGATGGAGAAACTCTTCATTCTATTGGGACAAAATGGGATTGTAAGTTTGAGTTTAATGAAAATCAATTTACCCTAATTTCTAAGTCTAATGAAGAAAAATATAATTATTAAATTGACTACCTACAACAAGCGGTGATGATGCCAGTCCTCCTATCATCGAGCCGTCACATATCGCATCACCGTAGAGCATATCAGAACGAAAATCTGAATTCCAAAAAATAACTCAAAAATGAATTTATCTAAAAAAATAAAAAAAATTGATATTGAAATTCAGAATGGACTTAAATCTAAAGCAACAGATAGATTAAGAAATTTAATTAGTGCTTATCCAAACGAATTAAGTTTGCGTGAAAAACTTGCAGAAATATATTTTGAAAGTGGCTTTTTAGGTATGGCAGGACGATATTGGGTGTTAACAGAACCTAGTAATGAAAAAATAAGAAAGTGTATTGAATTATATGAAAAATCAGTAAATTATTCTGGGACAAAAATTTTACAGGATATTATATATCGTGGAGACAAATCGAAATTAACTGAATTTGCTCAAAAAAAGATTACAGATTTAGAAATTGATAGTAAAAAAAAATCAAATTATGTTCCTAAATTTAATCCAATTACAAATATACAGAAAAAGAAAAACAAGCCTAATAACCGAACGTTAAAAGACAAGTTGTTAGAAAAATTGTTTGTTGCATTATTAATTTCAATTCCAATATTAGCAATTATAGGATTAATACAAGTAATTAAAATGATTTTCTAAAATGAATGATTTATATAGAAAAATTGACGAGATATTATGGAAGGATTGGGATCCGATAGGTGTTAATGATGTTGCACCAAGAAACGAATACCAAGGCTACACACCCGAAATTTATAAAATGGTAATGGAAAATAAAACTGAAATATTGCAAATAAAATTATGGAAAAATAACACTCTACAACACAAGCTATAACCAATAAGGGCTATTTATAGCTAAACCGTTGCTCAATAACACCAATAAAAAACTACTCAAAAACACTTATCAAACCAGATCGCGTCACCCCACCCTTTTGCGCAAGTTCAACGATATAGACCCCAGAAGGAATATCTTGAATAATGACCCGCAATTGATCATCTTGGCGAATAACTGCTGGTGTGTATCGAATACCGATGGGTGAAATAATACGCACGTCAACCATAGCTGGAGATGGCCATGCTATTAAGAAAGTGCCATCATTTGGATTGGGGAAGATTTGAAGTATTTTTTCCGACAGGTCATCTACTCCTGTCACGCCACCTACTGATAAGTCATTGATAATCAAGACACAATCATTGTGATCCGTCACGGTCACCGAATAATCTCCTGGCACTAAATTAGTTGCGGGATTGGTGACTTGGTTATTTGCGGAAGCATCCCATTGGAAAATAAAAGGAGCTATACCCCCTGTAATATTTAATAGTATTTGGCCATTTTGGGTAATCTTGGCTTCTATTATATTGGCTGTGGCTTCTATTTCGGGTGGTTCTCCTACATTCAAGCCACCAGAAATAATAACACAAGAATTACCATCAACCACGGTCACCGAATAAGCTCCTGCTGATAGGCCATTAATACTCAAAGAATCATTTTGATTGGTACTCCAATAGTAGGTATAAGGTGGCATCCCTTCTTGGACACTTACCCCTATGACCCCATCTTTGCCCCCATAACAAGAGACATTAAAAATGGAATCCAAAACCATGTTTAAAGAATTGGGCTCTGCGCCGACTTCTATGCTGTCCAACGCATTAGAACATCCGTTTTCATCGGTTACAGTCACGGAATAATAGCCTGGGAACAGATTGTTTATATCTTGAGTCGTATCCGACGTGGACCATAAAAAATGGGGATCAATGACTGTTGTGGGTAGGAAAATGGAGATGGCTCCTAAGTTGCCACAATTCTGATTAATGACGGTATCGAGATAAATATCAATATCATCGACAAGACTTTCTAGGACGACTGGATTCGGTAGGCTGGCCAAACAATCATTGGCATCTACGACCGTAACGGTATAAGATCCAATAGACAAACTATCTGGGTCTTCATCAAAAGAAAGGGTATTCCACAAGTAATGATAAGGCGCAGCCCCCCCAATTGGCGTGGTAAATATCTGTCCATCGACATGTGTTCCGCATGGATTGTGCTTGATGGAATCTAGATTTACATGAAATAAGGTTGGTTCATTAATTTTAAATGAGTCCGACACCGTAGTACATCCTTTCGCATCGGTTATCGTCAAGTTATAACTTCCCACTGATAACTGCTCAATCGTATCATAAGGTGTTTCTAGCCAATTTGCGGAAGTCGTAGCCCCATTGCTCCAATTAAAGTTATATGGCATCGTCCCGCCTACTCCTTCTCCAATGATTTGGCCATCATTTATGCCATTGCAATGGATGCTTTCCACGGAAAAAGGAAGAATTTCAAAATCCAAATCTGTATTATAAATGGTAATTGGCTTCACATCAACTAGGCAGCCATTCAAATCCGTAACGACTAAACGGTAGGCACCTGTATCTAAATTATAAATATTTTGGGTGGTATCGCCATTGCTCCAATCAAAAGAATAAGGCAAGTTACCACCATCAACAAGGACATGGATACTTCCTAGACTGGCACCTTGCCCACAGGTTGCGACCATATCTAAGTGCCCCACACCAACAATCATTGAATCGGGTTGCTCGACTACTGCTTGCGCAAATTGCTGACAATGATGGGCATCAGTTATCGTCAATTGGTATAATCCAGCACCCACACCCACCAAATCTTGAATGGTATCCCCAGTATTCCAAATATACTGATACGGACTAATTCCGCCTTGTTGGTAACCAAAAACACTACCAGATGATTCGGAGAAGCACTGAACGGATTCAGTCAAAATATCCAAAAACAAAGAATCCGGCTGGGGTACTTCAATGCTATCTAGGCTGTTTTGGCAACCAATATCATCGGTCACCGTCACGGCATACAAACCTGCTGGAATATTCTGTAAATTTGAACTGCCCCAGCTAAATTGATACGGGAATTGCCCACCTATCGGAAAGACCGAAACATATCCATCGGATAATCCATTACAACTCACGGAGCGCATAGAATCTACATCTAACTGAATATGCCGTTGGTAAGAAAGGCCATAAAGAATGGTATCTGTTTGGCATCCAGACTCATCTTCCACCACCAAGGAATAAAGTCCTTCAGATAGATTTTGAATGAATGGACCTTCCGGAAAACCCGCCCAATAATAGGAAAGACTACCAACTCCGCCTATACCAATGGCGGCAAGCGTTCCATCATCAATACCTTGACAAGTAGGTTGAACAGCATTTAAACTGGTTAATTCTATCTTGGCCGGGGATAATAGCTCTATATTTTCTGTTACTTCACAGCCATTACCATCTTGTAGCGTGCAGGCATACACTCCTACCCCTAATTGTTGATTGATCCGTCCCGTAAGTAGTGTGTCACTCCAATTGTAATTGTAATTGCCTACGCCACCAAAAGGTTGAATGACGATTGAGCCATTTTCATTTCCATAACAATCTACATGTACCAAATCACTAGCAAACCCCAACGAGTCAGGCGATGATATTGTCACTGGAATCGGCCCCATCAAGCAGCCATTGTCGTCTTCCACTTCACAAGTATAAAGTCCAGGTAATAAGGATGTTGCAGAATCTCCAGTGATCGCAACAGGCCCAGTCCATGAATAATTATAAGGCTTGACGCCACCAAAGACGTTAAGTTCGACTGTACCATCAGCCAATCCATAACAACTTACATCTTCTTTTGATGCCACGAATATTTGGATAACAGCTGGCTCCACCACTGTAATATTTTCAATGGATAAGCTACAACTTGCATCCGTCACCGTCACATGATATACCCCAGCAGCCAAATTTTCTCTATTCTTAGATGCCACATTATCAGACCATTGAAAAACAGGATTATTCCCTGTAACATTAAGCATAATGGCGCCATCAGCACTACCATAACAACTCACATCCACCACCGTATCTATGTTTACACTTAGTCCTGGAGAGTTGATAATAATTCCAGAGAAGGTGGTCATACAGCCACCTGATGAACTATCCATTATTTCGATGTTGTAAGCACCTTGCGTCAAATTTCCAACAACCACGCTCAATACATTGGATGTACTGCCAGAGACAGGGCCATCCCAATTGATTTGGTAAGGTGGAGTACCACCATGTGGGATTATTTCAAATTGGCCATCAGATCCACCACAAACAGACACATCTTGAAGGTTATTTATTTCAATACTCGTAACCACCGAATTATTCCCAACATAAACAGTATCAAAGCCAGCACAGCCTGTAACATCCGTTATCTCAACAGACAATTCAGAATAATTACCAGCAGTTGAAGACGTTTGCGCAAGCGCTATCTGAGTATCAAAACCATTGCTCCAACTAAAAGTATAAGGAGCCACCCCTTGAATAACAACTGCCTGCAACACTTCAATTTCATTCGGGCAAAGTTCAAAAGTATCAATAGTAGGAGAAATACCTACTTCTGGTGTTTGCAAAAGTTGAAAATCCATTTTTTTTGTGGTCACACATTCTTCGGAATTCGTGGCTTGAAGAAAAAGAACACTATTAACGTCTGGATAAAAGGTATCCGTCGTAATTTGATTGGCATTTGATGGTGGCCAAGCATCATAAAATGTTGTAAATATTTGTTGTTCGCTCGTATCTTCCACGACAATCGCATCAATCAAAAGGGGTTGATTGGAGCAATGTTTGACAATAGTATCTGCTCCTATGTATGGGCTTGGATTCACAACAATATCGACTGCGACCCAATCACTTTTACAAGTATAGCCTTGATTGGTGACAGAATCGACAACAAAAATGCGTTGTCCATCGACCAAGCTAGGTAAAGTCACATTTTTTCCAATGGTTAGCAAGTCTCCATTTTCACTAAACCAATAATAATTTCCAATGGGTGTAGCGTTTATGCTAATTTGGAAATTTTCATTGCTGCAAAAAACCTGATTTGAATTTAAAATAGGATTATCTAGAATCGCATCATCTGCCATTCCATTACAGTTTTCGTCCTGTTGATTACATTTAATTTCTGCTGCCAAAGGATAGGCCAAATTATTGTTATCATCACAATCTGTACTGTCCACCACATAACCTATCGGTGGTACGCTTCCGCAAAAAGCAGTCGGATTATTGACATCCCCAAAACCGTCATTGTCTACATCTGCATAATACTTATTTGGTGGGCCGAGATCCAATGTATTTCCATAAAAAATCAATTCGTCTAATGCCATATCTCCCGTAGAGCCGCCCCGAACGCCTTCGAATCTTAGTTGAATCGTTTGCCCGATATAATTGGATAGATCAATATAATGCTTTTGCCAATCGCTGCCTTGAGCGCCATCAGCGACCCAAAGGGTGTCCCAGGAGCTTGATGTGGCAATATGTCCAAGTAATCTTAATGCTCCAATTTTTGATCCTTTCATATGTGCTTGAAAGGAGAAAGCGCAATTGGCGGAGACACTATTTCCAACAAATATACAGTTGGATTCTAAAACAGACAGCGCACCGCTTCCGCAAGGATAAGAAGTCTCTGTATAAATATAATTTCCACTTTCAGATACATCCGCATCGGGCCCTGTATTAAAAGAAGGGGTTTTCCCTGACCTTACGACCCAATCATTATCATCGTTGGTCGCATTTTGCCAAACACCAACCAAGTCACACGAAACATTACACTTTGGCGTACAGGCAGTCAAATCATCAAAATCTGTCGCAAATGCAGGATCCGCACAGTCTGTATCAAAGGAATAACATGTATTCAAGCTGAAGCTATTGCCACATTGGGAACGCAGATAAACATAGTATTTAGAAGATGCCGTCAAAGACAACAAAAGCACATCTCTCAAAGAACCATCAACCGCCTTGATGGCATCACCGCCACCTAGTGTGCCCCCTGAACCAGGTACAAAATCTACTAATCCATACTCAATAAAAACAGAATCAGGAGAAATGTCCATCTGCCATTCAATATCCGCAAAACTGCCGCCAACCAACGAAATCTCCGGTGATTCTGGTGAAGCACAACTTATCGGTAGAAAAACCAATTCTACATATTCCAAAGTACCGAAATCACTGATTTGTGCATCACATATTTTTAGTTTCCAGACAGCATTGGGGTCAACTCCCGTTGCATTCAATATACTCAAGGGCTCTTCAGGCCGAAAAGTCCCAACATAGTTGGTCGAATCATTGTCTGTCGCTATAAAGTCGCTAATTTTGGGTGTGCAATAATCATCAGCAAAAACAGTCAATTCTTGGCAAGTACTGTCATAGGGGTTTCCATAATTATTGTATTCGTAGCCATTTCGCTCACTTAACTTGATGACTGTCCCATCAGGCCCTATTAAGAAAAGGGTTAAATCTTGATTATAAGTATGAGATAACAATAGTTTTACTTCTTTCAAAATAACATCTGTCCCCAGTGCTTGACCAGGGGCATTGGCGACGTCTATATAAAATTCATTGCGATAATTACAAGACGAATTGGGGATTTCTAAATGCACATCACACATGGTTGGATTGGGTAAGTGCGTGGAAAATCGAATTAGATTAGACCAATCACTGACCATTCCATTACACAATGCTCTCACTCGAAAAGTATAATCTGTAGCTGCTAATAAACCAGTCCAAGTATAACTAGTGCCTGTTGCTATTTCATACATGGCAGTATCCGAATTCGCAATCAATTCTAGGTCAAATGTATCGGCGACACTTGAGATCCACTTAAGCTTAGCACTTGAAGTCGTCAAAGAATCTGGAGCTTGCGCAAAAGGAGCAGCGCAGTTTTGAGAAAAACCGTAGTTGGAGAATACTAGTGTTAAGAACAATATACCCAAAAAAGTATAGTATATCGGTCTTCTAAGTAGGTTGCTACTCATAGAGATGTCAAGTTAATTTGGGATAATGAACCCATTTCCGCAATAGAAACAAATTCAAGATATAAAATTACTATATTTTTAAATAAGATGCTTAACCCAAATCCATAACAATACATATTTAATTTATAGTCATAAGTACGGCCAAAAGTCCAGTAGCGTTAGCTCCGAAAAGCCAGTAGGTAATAATCTTCGCATCGAGTAGTTAAAAGAAAAATAGCTAATGACAAAATTAAGATTTGTCATTAGCTAATCATCTATTTGGCCTTCATCAAGAAAGCATCTGAGCTATATTCCCGTTTCAGTTTCTCTAATAGAGATGTACTGTATTTACAGTCGATATAAGCCCCTACTCTAGTTAAACCACGATAAGGCACCTTAAATACAGGGTATCCTTCTTGATCCAAACGACCAATTAGTTTACGAATGTTGGTTTGATTACCATAAGCACCTAAAACAACAATACACTTACTGTTGGGAGTCGCCGTCGGAACTTCCTTCGATTTCTCTTTTACAGGTTCAATGATGTCCACTTTTGCGGGTTCTTCTACTGTTGGTAACTCGTCGCTACCATCAGGTTGTTTTTCCATTTCGTCCATGATAATAGGCTCATCATCTATTGGGTCATTTTCATCACTTAAAATAGAGTCTAACAAATCCTTAGTAGATTCTGTGGCACCAACTTCATCAGAGTCTATGGCACTATCACCATCTGAAGCTTCATCAGTAGTTACTTCCGTTGCATCATTTTTGCCCGCAAGGGTATCAATCCCCATCGTTTCTATTGGTGTAACAGGAACAATTTTTGATTTGTGCGTCTGTGCATCTTCCGTCATTTCATCGTCCGTTGCAACGGCGACATAGGTCATTCCATCCACTTCAAGGGTGTCAATCATTGTATTTTGCGTAACAAGCGTACCTATTCCATCAAAAATACTTTTGTCTTGGTAGAATGTAAAATAACCTATTAGCATTCCCGCAAGGGCTATCACCACTATGGCAATAGTAAAATCTTCTCTATCCTTAGGGTTATTAAAATATTTCGACAACATAGTCTTTTCTTTATTTGTAGTAATTGGTGCTATCCCCAAAAAACAATAGATAGCAACTGAATGGTTAAATTCAAGATTTAACCATTCAGTTGGTACCAAATACTATCAAAATTACTTCTTATTCCGAAGGTTCTCAAAAAATGACTCCATTTGCTTACCAGCAGCTTCGCGTCCACCTAGACCAAAGGAAAGTGCAAAAGCAACCGCAATAGCTCCTAATGTCAGTCCAAAAGCAAGGTTAACGATGCTTTCTGCTATACCCATCGTGTGCAAAGCAAAAGCTAAGAAAATACCCATAATGGCAAACCTTACGATTGGCACGACAATGCCGCTGTTAGTAGATTGCTCAACCATACGTGTAGCAATACGAGAGATGGCTAAACCACCTATCAGGATAATCAAACCAAAGAAGACACGTCCAGAAATATGGAAGATGTCATTCAAGATACCTTCTACTTGTCCCAATTCCAGTTTGCCAACGGCTGCAATAATCCCTGTAAACATGATGAAGAACATGGCTAGTTTACCAATGATACCAGAAAGTGAGTTGCTACCTAACATAGTTTGTAGCCCCATGCTTTCCGCATAACTATCCACACCCAAATTATGTAATAAGTCTTTCAAAAAAGCAACGACGTACTTTCCAACGATGTAAAACACACCCAATAATACCGCCGCAGCAAGAATCTTAGGAATTGCTCCAAATAAGGTACTTAGAATTTCTGTAGCTGGCTTAGAGATGGCATCCATCTTTAAAGTATCCAATGCCAAAATCAAAATTGGAATAAAAACGACAACAAACACCACTTGCTTAACCAAACGTGTCAGGCTCATAGACCCTGTAGTCATACCAATTTTTGTGCTCCACACTTCCAAACGTTCAGAAATAAATCCTGTCATCTCAGAAACGATAGATGCAATCATATACCCCGCAAAGCCAATGATACCTGCTCCTAAAACATTAGGGATATAATCCGTAAACTTGTTCAGCATGTTTTGCAGTGGCTGAAGTACACTATCCGCGCCCATCATATTCAGTACGACCAATAGTGTAAAAAGGATCACTAGGTAATAAACAAGCTTAGCCACGAACTTATCAATTCTAAAGCTAGTGTGCAATCTTGCAGCCAACCTTTCATCGATAGTTGTCTTAGCCATTAGCTTACTCACAATGCTCTTAATGATCTTTGCGAGAATAAATCCTAAAATCAAAACAACAAAAGCGCCAAATACAGATGGCAATGAATTGCCAAATTTGGTGCTTAGTGCTTCCGTTAGTCCAGTAAATCTTTCCATTTTTAATAGTTTTGTTTAATTTATCACGCAACTTTGGACCAAAAACAATAGATAATCCAAATCAAACTGTCTATTGTCTCAGATTTTGCTTACGCTTTCTCAAGAATTGGCACAAAACTATGAAAAATGTCACAACTTATACAAGATATTCGTAAAAAAACCAATAAATAGTTTTCTGGGCATCTAAATCCAAGAAACTATTCCTATTTATGCTAACAATTACGGTCTATCAGTTAAAAATCAGCACTTTACATCCACTTCATTCACCACATTACTTATTAACAGACATCCTACGCACCCTGAAAATTCGTTTATTTTTACTCAAAATCACTTTGAACTCCACTCAAATGGTAAAATGGATACTCTGTCACAAACTAATAAGTCTTACTGATCTTAAGCAACATGCCCAATCACTGTATATATAAGGTATGCCCTATCGTGCTTTTTTTTGGCACAGTTTTTTCATTATATCATTAGTGCAAAAAAGTTTTGGTAAATATATTGTTATCACGTTTTTGGCACAGTTGTTGCAATTACATTGTTACACCCAGAATACACTCCTTCCCAAATTTCATCCCCCCAGTTGATTCATAAAACAAAAACTGAAAAGATGAAATTCTTATCTTCTACCTTAGTCCTAATAATCGCCCTTTTTACTACTAACCTAGCAACTGCTCAGTTATCTGTAGGTAACCATGACTTCCAAGAAGTTGTAAAAATGGAAATGTCCATTATGAAAGGCTTTACATCCTATCAAAAGGCCATCTTTGAGACCGAGTCTCAATCTGATATCATCATTGATTTCCAAGAAATTCCAGTTAATCTTAAGACCATTAAGGTGCTAGACAGAAATGCGAACATCATTTATACAGAAGATGTACAAAATCTACCTGTAAATGCACTTTATGAGCTAGATCTATCTAAATTTCCTAAAGGACAATACACCTTACAGCTTGATGCTTATACATCAACTTTCTTTATCGACTTATAAGCTCACAGATAAAAGTTGCTCTCTTGTTCAATTGTTGAACCAACATCCCTAAGTAACCCACCTAATAACGAATTGAATCTTCATGATTCAACTATGTTTTCTCTGCTAAGAAATTAGCAACAACAAAACTATGTAATACAGGTTAACTCATTTATTATTTTGAAACGAATCCTACAACCTTTTCTAAGGTTGTAGGTTTTTTTCATTCATTAGTCAAAAGCCGAATATCGAGTTATCGACATTCGGCTATTTTATATCTTAAGGTCAGGTATTAAAACAAAGCATAGTCTAACAATACTTCGGTAAAAAAAACTATAATTTGATCCCAGTAGCTAGCGCCTATCGTAAATGGGGACCAAAAAATGTCCTGAGTAGAAGTACTAAGCCTTTGTGTCTTGGCGGCTTATTCCATCCCCAAATTTGCATGAATATCTTGTTCGTGTTTGGTTTTTCGGGGCAAATTTACCCCTTCCAGAAGGGGATAATTG
>JAUTBZ010148315.1:0-11998 GCA_032361785.1 Lepetodrilus galriftensis
CCCCCCCCCCCCCCCCCCCCCCCCCCCCCCCCCCCCCCCCCCCCCCCCCCCCCCCCCCCCCCCCCCCCCCCCCCTGCATAGGACCTATTCACAAGATTATATCTAAATTGTCTACGTTACCCCTATAAATGATTATTTTTTGATATGCCTACTCATGATTTCATATTTGATTTACCAAAATATATTTACTATAACAACCATACATGGTTTGCTGTCGAAATGATAAACAAACTTCACCAATATATACTGTAGGCCTAAATGCACTGCATTATATTATGCAGTGTAGCTGCCCCTGTTGTGTTCCACTATACTATAGTAAATTACACTGTTGAGTGTTGACGTTCATCGTGTTACTTTGGGTTAATTTCATGTGCATGTATACATAGTTGCTACACATTGCCCACTATTTTTTTTTTCTCATCTCCTCCGTATATTGTAAACAGAAAACAAAAACATCATTATCCCTTCACAGTTTTCCATAAAGTGGGCCCAAACTAAAATTTCTCGCCACGAGATTCCAGACGAGCGCTATATATAAGTAGACCAACTATAAAGTCTAATTCCGACTGCAAATATAGATAATATATTTTGACGCACATACTTAATAATAATTCAAAAAAGACTGATCATACATAATTACATTATCTTTCGAAACACCGTCGAATTTTCAGGGCGGATTACAAACGTATGTGCAAAATGGCCTGGATCTGCTCACGACAGTCACATATTGCGGACATCTGCACTGGTTGATTACTTGGAGGACTCTCACACGTCCATGTCTGATGGATTTCTTTTGGGAGACAGCGGCTATCCGTGCAGGCCCTTTCTGTTAACTCCATTTCCCAACCCGATAGGATCTCACCAGCAGAGGTACAATGCTAGACACAGTTCAACAAGAGTGACCATAGAGAGGACATTTGGCCGCTTGAAAAGATGTTTCCACATCCTCCACTCAGAGGTAAAAACATCATAATTACCTCATTGTTAGTTTAAAGGTTTTGTAGCCTACCGCACATAGAGGGACAATATTAAGTATTCCGATGGTATTGTAAACAACAGTAATAGTAATCTCACGATTAGTAACCAGTTCACCGTAGTAACGCATTATACCAATAATTTAAGAAGAAAATGCGATCTTGCCTATTTATTAACAATGTTAATTACTGGAAAAGATTGACCAATTATTGAAATAGTATAGCTAGTTGCTTCGTCGTCGTATGAATCTATGATTGACTGATTGATTGAACCAGTGGTGTTTAGTCGCAGCGACATACTAGTTGATATTATTTGACCTATACTACAATAAAACAAGCATAAAGACATGCCAATTGTACAAGTTCATTATCGGAATAACACACTTGTCAGATAACCATCTTTATTTTCATAATGCGGTGTGTGGTAGATTGCGTGTGGTTGCGTGCGTTGCTTGTGATTGAGTGTAACGTGAATGTGGTAAAATGTGTAAATAGACAAATAAATGCTATCAGACACGGAAATAAGCCTGTTTGGTAACATATAATACGTAAACAACTATGCTTAACACTAATGAAACCTTAAACTAGACTTACGCTCTTGGATGGCTCCAACTTTAACTGTATAAAGTGCCATGAAGCCGCGAGGCATCATGGCAGACGTGAAAACCTTTTTAACAACATAAACTAAGGGAGACAACTCTGCAATACAACTACGTTTACAAATGAAGTTCGTGAGTTCTAATCCTGTCCGGAACTCGTGACAGCACACTCCCCGTCTGATGTTGCTGACATCACTAATATAACGTCAATATAACACAATACTCATTCTAAACTTAAACACTGACTAAAACAATCAGCTCTGTGATTGGTCTCGTGTAGACGACTACTTTGCCATCGTTGACAACACGAACAACAACCTTGCGGACTCTACTGTCCGCACTCAAAACACTGTTCTCAACTATGGCCATCGGCCATCCATTTCTGCACACGTTAGTGTCTTTTAGCAGAACTACATCGCCCTGTTTAATGTCAGTCTGCACTGTGGTCCATTTTCTTCTCGTTTGAAGTGTCATCAGATACTCTTGTCGCCATCGACGCCAGAAGGTTTCAGCAAGAACCTGTACTCTTTTCCATTCAGCCTTGTACATGTCCTTGACATCACATTCTATCATGAAGTCCGGTTCCTGTCCCGTTTTGTGAGTTAGTAGCGTTGATGGAGAGAGAATAAGAGGGTTCTCTGGATCAGTAGAAACTGGTACGATTGGACGATTGTTCACGATTGCTGATACTTCTGCCATTAGCGTAACGAGCACATCATGTGTTAGGTTCTTCACACTAGAGTCTGACAACATCGAATCCAATATCCGTCGACTTGTTCCAATCAATCTCTCCCAAGCTCCACCCATATGCGAGGAATGAGGAGGATTGAAAGTCCATTTGACTCCGTTTTCATACAAGAACTTCCTCACTGGATCGACTTCAACATTCACGACATTGAACTTGAGCATGTTTGCAGCTGCAATAAAGTTCGTGCCACGGTCAGATCGTAGTTCAGATACCTTTCCTCTTATAGCAACAAAGCGTCTTAGTGCATTTACGAAAGCGCTGCCACTCATGTCCTCTACCACTTCGATGTGGATAGCCCGCGACACTAAACAAGTGAACAGGATTGCCCACCTCTTAGAGTTCACCTGTACTCCTCTGGTCCGTCTAGTGTTGATCTTCCATGGCCCGAATGTGTCTAAGCCAACGTATGTGAATGGTGGATTCGGAGTTAGACGATCGGCTGGAAGGTCCGACATCAACTGGTGTTCAGTTTTCCCCCTGAGCTTTCTACATCTGACACATTTGTGAATCACGGATGAAATCAGCTTCTTCCCACCCACAATCCACAAGCCAGCAGCTCTTATGGATCCATCTGTGAAATGACGTCCTTGGTGCTTTATCTTCTCATGGAAGTGTCGCACGAGTAGTAAGGCAATATGATGCTGACCAGGGATGATCAGAGGATTTCTTTGGTCCACACTCAAATCCGAACATTTCAAGCGTCCACCTACTCTCATCAGTCCTTTGTCGTCTATGACAGGATTCAAAGCCAGAATGCGACTGTTCTTAGGCAAAGGCTTTTGTCTCTCCAAACACTTCATCTCTTCACCGTAGCTTTCCTGTTGCACAGCCCTAATGATGAATTCTTCAGCCGAAGAATAGGACGATGTGCATGTATGATTTAGGCTCACTGTTTCACCTGCATGGACACTCTTGACAGCCTGTTTCAGGAGGCTGAATGACTGCACTAGTCTCTTCCATGATGAGAACTGCTTGAACCGTTCTGTTCCCAGGGTCTCCTTTACCTTTGTCGCAAGTGGCACTACTTGTGGCCTAACTTCTTTGTCGCTGTCTGGATCGTTGAGATGGAAAGCTTCATCTGGATGAGCTTCATCTTTCAACAGAAGTGATGGTCCTGAGATCCAATTGCATTCAGTCATCAGAGATGCAGGTATGGATCTCGTAGCTTGGTCAGCTGGATTTGATCCCGTCGACACATAGCCCCATTGTTCAGACTTGGAAGAACGTCTGATACGTTCAACTCTGTTTGCCACATACGTGTAGAATCTTCTGGTCTTATTGTAGATATATCCAAGAACTATCTTAGAGTCTGTGAAGTAATGGAAATCATCAAGAGGAGTCCAATTCTTCAGATAAGACATCTGCAATGTCAACAGCTAACATCGCTGCACACAGTTCAAGGCGTGGGATTGTGTGTCCACCAGATGGAGCGACCTTGGCTTTTCCAAGAATAAATCCCACATTGTGATTTCCTTCAAAGTCAGTTGTCTTCAGGTATGCCACAGCAGCAATAGCCAGTTCAGAGGCATCCGAAAACACATACACCTGTTTCTTCTTTACATTCTGTAGAGACACCGGTACAAAGGTACGTGGAACATGAAACTCTTCAAGCAGATGTAGAGAGTTTCTCCAGTCTTCCCACTCCTGTCGCTTCACCTCTGGTATCGGGTCGTCCCATCCCAACTCTCCTGTCAAGATTTCTCTCATGATGATCTTCCCGCGAATAATCACAGGTGCCACAAGACCCATTGGATCATACAGACTATTGATCGTTGAAAGCACACCTCTCTTTGTGAAGTCCTTCTCCTTTGCAGACACTTTGAAGCCGAAAGTATCTGATTCTAGATTCCACACAACCCCAAGGCTGCGCTGTGATGGCAAGATGTCTACACTGAGATCCAGGTCTTTCAAATCTTTAGCAAGATCATCAGGTGGAAAGGCATTCATGACCGCTGCACTGTTTGATGCAATTTTGTGAAGATGTAGATTGCCATTCTGTCGCAGGATATCTTGTGTCTTCTGCATCAGATCAACTGCCTGTTCAACTGTAGGAGAGGATGACAGGCCGTCATCTACGTAGAAATCATTTTCTACGAACATCTTCACCTCAGATGAATCTAGTTCCTGTTCAACACACTTTCTGAGTCCATATGTTGCCACTGCTGGTGAGGGACTATTCCCGAACACATGAACTCTCATCCTGTAGTCAATGAGTTCCTTGTCTGGATCATTGTCCTTGTACCATAGGAATCTCAGGTAGTTCCTATGATCCTCTGTCACGTGGAAACCGTAGAACATCTGTTGAATGTCTGCGGTGATTGCAATAGGTTCTCTTCTGAACCTAAGGAGCACTCCTAACAAGCTGTTAGCCAAGTCTGGTCCCTGTAGCAACACTTGGTTTAGAGACACACCATCATGTTGAGCTGACGAATCGAATACTACACGGATCTGATTCGGTTTCTTCGGGTGATACACACCGAAAATCGGCAAATACCAGCATTCTTCTTTTTCTTCTAGTGGAGGAGCGATTTCAGCATGATTATTGTCCAGTACCTTCTGCATGAAGTCCAAGAAGTGTTGTTTCTTCTCAGGATCCCTTTGAAGGCTGCGACCCAAAGTCTTTGCTCGATTCAAAGCTTGTTGTCTGTTGTTAGGCAGACGCTGTCGTGGGGAACAAAATGGAAGTGGCGCAATCCAATTCCCTGTAGGTTCCTTTACCATCTCACTGTCCATTATTGCTATGAACTCACGGTCTTCTACAGACGTGCCTATCTTCTCATCATTTGCTGTACGATCAAACACAGACTGTCCCAGATCTTCCTTTACTTTAAACCGGCTGGTACACGGGATGAAGATTGATGATCTTCCATCACCAAGCAGGTTAGTCTTATTTACATTCACTTTGTCTGGACGATGAACTTTCCCCAGGCATGTTTCTCCAATGACCACCCATCCAAGTCTAAGCTTCTGTGCATATGGAGATCCCTTCTTCCCAATCCGCTGGTCTAGGACATGATGAGCTTCTGGTAAGTCTCTGCCAATCAGTACCAAGATGTCTGCCTTTCTGTCAAGAGGAGGGATGTAGGAAGCTATGTCAAGAAGATGTTGGTGGTGCAGTCCTACCTGTGGAGTAGGTATCTCTTCTTTCGCATTCGGTATTTCATTGCATTCTATGAGTTGAGGAAGGTCTAATCGTGCTTCACCGTTGATACTCTCCACAACATATCCACTAGCTCTACGTCCACAGGTGGAGGTCTGTCCTGCACAAGACACAAGAGTGTAGGGCAATTCCTTGCCATGTTCCTGGAACACATCAAAGAAGTCTGATCGTGCAAGTGATGCATTGCTCTGTTCATCTAACAGAGCATAAGTCTTGATGGCCTTCTGAGGTTGTCCTTTAGGGTATACTTTAACCAAGATAGTTTTTGCACACGACTTGCCACCGAAACTTCCTCCACATACCTGTGTGCACTTAGACCCAATGGGCATCTTCAGAGTTGTGTCTTCCTCCCCGCCATTGTGTCTAATGGAACTGTTCATGTCACGTTGATGTACACCAGGTTTGAAACCATCGATATGCATTTCTGTGTGATGTCTCCAGCTACCACAAGTATTGCACTTTACTTTCTCATCACAGCATGCTGCCCTGTGACTTCTAGATGAGCAACATCTGTAACAAATCCCGTTCCTTTTCAACAAGTCAAGTTTTTGGTCCTGTGACATGGTTTTGAAAGCTCGGCACTCGATCAATGGATGACCAGTGTCATGTATGACACACTTCAGGGGGTCCTGTGTAGCCACTACGTATGTGACCTCTTTCTTCTTTGGTAGTTCTGTCTTCTTCACCGACACATAGGAAGCTGTGTTACCTGCCGTTTGGTAGGGTTTACGTGCATCTTTCTTGGCAACAGGTGTGATACTATCATAGTCAAAGCTAGGGTCATTTTTAACCCTACTCAACTCTGTCATGAAATCCACAAGTAGAGAGAATGGAGGAAACACAACATCATGGGCTTGTTTGTATCTCACAGCACGGGAAGTCCACTTCTCCTGTAGCGCGAATGGTAACTTACCAATGATTGGTAGCACACCAGATGACGAGTCGAAACAGCTGAAGAGTGTTCTGTACCTATCTTGTTCCTTCAGGGCCTGTATTTCTGTTAAAAGGTCAGACAATTCAAATAACCTTTTGTTGTCCCGATTGGTCAGTTTCGGGAAATCTGTCAGTTTTCTCCGAATAGCAGCCTCGATCATTTCAGGACTCCCATATCTGTCTTCCAACCTTTGCCAGGTCAGTTCAACACCTTTCTGTGGGTTGCTTATATATGCACATCGTAGACTTCGAGCTTGCTTGGATGACTCAGGCCCCAGCCATTTCACCAACAGATCAAATTCCTCTTCTGGAGTTGCGTTCAGTTCCTGTATCACACCAAGAAAGCCATGCTTCCATACTGGGTACGATAGGGGTAGGTCATCGTAAGCTACAAGCCTCGATACAAACACATCCTTCTTCAGCAAGAATTGAGAAAGTTCTGTGACACATGTTCTATCATGATCCTTTCTCAAGTGTGGTGTATACACCTCTACCATAGGATTGAGTATCGATGTATCCTGTATGATGTCGTTGTATCTGTTCGTTTCGTCCTTTGAGTGTTCCTCTACATACCTCATAGTACGTGCCTTTGATTCTTCATCTGGAACAGCCGGAAGATGAATCTGCGGTGATATGGAACCATGCGACTCAAATTCTTGCAGCACTCTAACCTCAGCTTCTGTCTCTGCCAACTCTCTGTGTTGTCGTAAAACTTGTAATTCTGCAACCATTTCAGCTTCTTTCTTCACATACTCAATGCCCGCTCTCACTGCCTCTGCCTTTGCCTTCTTTATAGCAATTAAAGAACCCACTGATGTTGAAGCATGCGATGCCCTCGAGCCACTATGAACACTACTTGTTCTGGATTTACTTCTAGAAACACTTGCTTCTTTCTTTTCAGAATGTACTTCAGAAGTGATACATGTCAATGCCTTGACACGACTGTCCATTCTTGAACACGAAATGTCCACCAACCTTTCCAGCTTGCTAGCTGTCAAACGAAATCTGTCCTTTTCTTCTTCACTTTCCTTTGTTCTGTGACGTAACAGAAAGTCTGTGTAGTCTGTGACTATCTTGTCATAGCGAGATGATATGCGCACTAAATCATCTTTAGCTGTCATTAAAATGTCAACATTATCTGGGCATGTTTCACAGTATTTTAATTGTTTATGAACTTCCTGGGAGACAATGTCTAATTTGTAACAAAATTCTTCTGCTTGAGATGAATAAAGTTCTTTTCCCTTGTCTGTCAATGTTCTAATACGTTGTTTAGAATCCATAGTGATTGTATTTTCTGTTTCACTAACTGTCTCTCTTTTGTCAAGGTTTGACATTCTGTTCCTTTTTCCTTTATAAAGTGTTCACTTTAAAATAACAAATATGTCCTGTATACTCCAGCATACTACGACGTTGAAGCGATGTTGAAATGCTATCTGGGTCTCCAGCGTTGATGCGACGTTGATCCGACGTTGCGATGCTATCTGGGTCTCCAGCGTTGATGCGACGTTGATCCGACGTTGCGATGCTATCTGGGCCTCCGATTCCTTTTTTCCTGTCTTCCTTTCTCTTATTCCTTTCTTCCTTTCTCCAAAGCCAAGAGCATTATACTGTACAAGTTCATTATCGGAATAACACACTTGTCAGATAACCATCTTTATTTTCATAATGCGGTGTGTGGTAGATTGCGTGTGGTTGCGTGCGTTGCTTGTGATTGAGTGTAACGTGAATGTGGTAAAATGTGTAAATAGACAAATAAATGCTATCAGACACGGAAATAAGCCTGTTTGGTAACATATAATACGTAAACAACTATGCTTAACACTAATGAAACCTTAAACTAGACTTACGCTCTTGGATGGCTCCAACTTTAACTGTATAAAGTGCCATGAAGCCGCGAGGCATCATGGCAGACGTGAAAACCTTTTTAACAACATAAACTAAGGGAGACAACTCTGCAATACAACTACGTTTACAAATGAAGTTCGTGAGTTCTAATCCTGTCCGGAACTCGTGACAGCACACCAATACCTTACGGTAAAATACGTGTAGGCCTATAAGTGGGGGAGTTATAATATAGATAGGCCTACACAGATGCATACATAGGCCTACTGATGAGACATTGTATAGGCCTAATTAAAACTATTCATATACATTTACTAATAGTCGAATTTCCTTTTAAAAGGATAAAATATGGTGCCCAGGAACGTAGAACTCGGCACGCTGAGTTTCCAAGTCCACACATCATGTTCAACTTCAAGCAAGATATGCTTGACCGTGATAGCTTCACCTGAACACAATACATGTATATACATGAGATATTCCCGCCGCGACGTAAAACTTTAATTCAATCAAATATATATTGTTTTCAAGGTGAGGATGAAACCTGAGCGAGTATGCCGAATAATTGTGGCCTGTGCAATATTGCACAATATTGCAATTTTATTCAAAGAGCCCAATGGTGACGACACTGACGAAGACAAGCAACAACCAGCGTTAGAAGGCTACAACGGACGCAATGACGGAGTTCAATTTGCAGAAGTATCTTTCTTTTCTCTAACTTTGATTTCTCCAAGTCTGATTCAAGCACTGCCGCTTGCAGAGCATCTTCTACTGTTGTCGAATGAGTATTACTTCTTTTCCTCTTCTTTTGGTGAGGCTGTGTGGATTCCATCGATTCACGTGGCTGGACATGGACTTGAACTTCATGGTCTTCAGTGCTTTCCTCTGAAGCTGAACAAAAGAAAGAAAACCCATTATTTGAATTCTCCTCTCTTGTACAGATTTATGACTACTGATTGTTCGAAACTCTGTTGAAGTTAACGTCCCATTGTATATTACACGTGCAGCAATTTGTCCCATCGGCATTTTATGCTCTTCGCGAAGCGTTATAACAGATATCTATGGTTGTTTTGGACTAGTTCTTAGCTATAACGGCAAAGTACATTCACTTGACATACATAAAATCAAGTTTGTACTTCCAAAAACCCTCCCACTGCTGTTTGGTAGACAAATATCCAATGCAACCCCCTGTAGTCTATTTAAATGAATACGACTATATAGTTTCAGGTCGAAATTCGTTTGTCCATTATCCAGGTCTATCAACCGTAACAACATTTGAGTATTTCTGTATATATATAATGGTTTATGTGTTTTCATGTGCATGTGTCGATGTACGTAGGCCTATAAATGTATGCATGCATATATGATATCAAGTGTAAGCGAGTGAGACTCTGAGTGTGCACATACCGGTACTGGTTACGGGCCTATTATCGCCCGGGACCTATTATCGCCTACCCCCCGCTGTAGCGCTTCCGCGTTCGTTAATGATTTGGATTATGGCATGTTTTAAATAAATAACACCTACTAATTAACAATAGATGATAATTGGAGCAATAATTGTATTTTATTTTAAATTAAAAAAAATTAACTTCAAAACTTGCATACAAATTTAAATGACATATCATCGGGGGGGTTGATCACGTGACTAAACAATAAGTCGCTTGTTTATATTTGTTCGTCAGCCATAAGGTGTCCTCTCATTTTGCCTACATCTCATTCTGCCTACACCCTCATGTAAACATGTTATGGTCAACTGGAGGCTTAGTTCTGCTTGGTTGGTTATGCATTAAGTACCTTGTACACTTTTCAATAATGAACTGGTCCAAGTTTAATGATAATATGACGAGGATATCTGCCTAATGTTGAATGATTTGTACTTAAAGCCTCTCTACAGTGTACATTTTTAGTCCCTAAGGTTTTCTTCCCTCTACAGTCGTTCTTCACTTGTATGTACATATATCGGGTGGCCAAAAGAAAACGTCACGAACATTAAGGGTTAATAGATTTATAACTAACCATTATATATATATTACTCACTAAGAAACTTCACACAAGTGACAAATATGATCTTCTTAACATATTCTGAAACTTTCAAGACGCTATGTAGCATATGTTTTCTGAAGTCGGGTAATTAAAAACAGAAGTTAAAACTGCAATAGCAGAGTCCAAAAAAGCTGCATAGTTACCTTGAATGCACTGAAATAAGCTATCAATATCGTCTCGATGTACTGCTTAAGTATTTTATATTCAACTTGAAATAGTATTCCTGAACTCTAAGAGATATTACTAGCATAGAGATATATTTTGAGTTCACGTTCATCAAACACCTCTGTGTGTCCTTCGTATACTTTCTCTGACAATGAATTTCAAATGGAATAATCCAATGGGTTAAGATCTGAACTTTGGGGTAGCCACTCGTCTTTTTTATGAACTTTTCCACAGACGGATGCGACAAATGTTAATTTTTGTTCTGTAGACACCTTGCCCTGTTTCCCCGAGATTACGAAACTTTTCTGAGTACGTATTATGAACACAATTCTGAGTTGAATATGACCTGGATCGGAAATACTTGCGGGAATCTTTCACCCATTTGCGACGATAAAGCAATTAATTAATTAACTATAATTGTGTTAAAAACGAAGAAGTTTAAAAGTGAAGAATGTTGTTTTATAAACGAAGTAGTTTATAATAAACATTAAGAATAAATTAGAGTTTTTGGCAGGACCTCCGCCGAATATAACGACTTTAGTTTTGAATAGATTTACCTCAAGTTTCCAAGTTTCGAAGTAGATATCCAGTAAACATTTTTGTTATTAAAACCGAAAACCCATGACAAACAAACCCGAATGAGTATTACTTCTTTTCCTCTTCTTTTGGTGAGGCTGTGTGGATTCCATCGATTCACGTGGCTGGACATGGACTTGAACTTCATGGTCTTCAGTGCTTTCCTCTGAAGCTGAACAAAAGAAAGAAAACCCATTATTTGAATTCTCCTCTCTTGTACAGATTAATGACTACTGATTGTTCGAAACTCTGTTAAAACAAAAGTGCAATTGCGTGAGAGAAGCTATCGAATGGATAAAAAAAACGGCACTCATCATACTCACATTGAAACGTTATCATTTGCATGTTGTTGAAATAGTTCGAAGGAAAATTAATTAGCATGCGCTTACTAATACCTCTTAGTATGCAGCAAAATGTCTATATTAAATTGACATGAAACAGTTTTGCACAGTCTCTTCTGTTGACATAAACTGCAATTACTTTTTGTATTTGTATTGCGCATAGTTTAAATATTCATGAGGAAATTATTTCCCCCCAAACAGCCATAAATCATCAGTAGGTCTATATTGGTCCATAAAATACCAGGCCCACGCACTAGCCCTAGGAACACCCGTAATGTCCTTTCTATACTGAACCCTGCGCTATCTGAAAAGAGGGGGGGGGGGGGTCCATACTTCATAACATGTAATTATCATGTAAGCGTATTTCATCGAAGAGTGCCCTTAAACTCAAATCTGCTTGCGATGATATATTTCCAGAAGTTAACCCTAATAGATACTAGAATACTATCATAGTTAGATATTTTATGTTGCTTCTATAGATCTATATACAAGGGAGCTCACTCTTATAAAGGGAGGTCACTCTCAAAGGTACACCGCCAGTGGGAAGGGAATTCACTTTAATCACGGCTTCTGATTAGACCGCACAACACAACACGTGCAACTTCTTGATAGAACTTTAT
>JAUTBZ010148326.1:0-11998 GCA_032361785.1 Lepetodrilus galriftensis
TAGTATTAGTGTTAATAGTAGTAGTAGTAGTAGTAGTAGTAGTAGTAGTAGTAGTAGCAGTACTACATCATTAATATCGTATTATTAATTATTTAATTAATTAATAATTCACTGTACATTTGTAGTGTGTCCGCAGGTGTATGTAACCTACTGGTATTTTAAGAAAACATAAACTAGCTCCTGCAAACAGATAGTTTAAATGAAATTGAAACAAATAGTGTTCTTGTTCTCACACATATATATAATTACTTTAGGTGTTGTGTGTGTGTGTGGGGGGGGGGGGGGGGCATGAATAATTGCATTAATGCGCCTCAGCACTGGTGGCGGTACTCAGATGTTTTTGCGTTATGCCACCTTCAGTCCACTCCACGGAAAAAGCTAGGTAACATACGTGTTCAAGACAATGACAATAATGCTAAGCTCAAAAGTCCAAAAGTTCCGCTGCCAATTTACTCCATAGCCATAAACTGGTGGAAATCTAGGGCGAGTTCTCCGTCCCAGTTCAAATTGAACTGTGCCCTGGCTATATTATCCCAATACAATAGCAGTCACTCGGGTGGGTTAACAGTCCAAATCTGTAAGCACCCAAACCCACTCCAGCTAAGCCAGACTGTCATTCACAAAGGTATTGAGTGCTTATTTAGTAAGTAAAGACTCTTGTACACTTCTCATCTCAGAAAGTAATATTTTTTAACCGTGACGTCAATATTTGCTGTTGGTGTTTCTCTCCGATCAAGTGAGCGGTTATTGTCCATACGAATAGATCGGATATTGCCAACAAGAGAGATCGGATAATTGTCAACCCTTCTTAGCAACCAGAAGAAACTTAGTCCGCATGTTGCATGGGACTAGATGAACGCAACATGTGGAAGGAAAATGTTCTCCTAGTGTGGATGTGCCCGTGTGAGTTGGTAGACAGCACGTGAGCTTATTGTTTCATCGGAATACCTACGAGCATGTATGAATCTTTGACGGAAGTGCCACTTGCTTCTTAAAGTGACCAGGATTGGATAGACCGTCCAGGGATAACCAGTCCTTACGGATACGTGGTATACATTCATATTAAACACCGGAAGCTGCCTTAGCCTGGCAAAGACGTTCTTTTACCATGGATAGCTTCAATAGTTAATAGAGGTATACTATTGCTATTCTATTAAAAGTCTGTCATCTTACAAGTAGAGTATTAGGGCATATAATTAGTTTAAACACGTTATTGAGCGAAAATATCATAGCGATGCAGCTAACGAAACACGCTCCCTATAAATGCAATATCGATATAGAATTAAATAGCATACCATTTGTATACAAACATACATTCATATACAGTTTGTAAATACTATGTGAAGAACATAAGTATGATATTTCAGGATGTTTTGCTAAGAATTGTTAATTAGATGTTCACGCTATAGTAATAACTATATAACTATTATTAAAGACAATAATAATTGAAAACAAAGATATTTGATATGGTATTGACATAACGTTTGGTACAGAACATACGGTGTTTAATATGGTAGAACATTTCGAACTGCGGAAATTATGTCATTATGTTGTTATTCTTGACATAAACTAATTATGATTTACCCATGAACTACACTATAGACCTATCTATTTCAGTGGTAATTAGAACGAATTGTCTAAATTAGAATATAACAATGTTGCGATTCGTCGTCACGAAATGCTTACCGTACTTATTGGCTGCATCCTGGACAATGCGGTTGCTGCATCATTGTTTTAATATTTTCGGATAAAATAGGAAAATGAGACTAATTTCATTTTCTGATGTTAGTTGTTATCATTTCTGACATAGTTTGCATACAAAAATAAGCCTGTCAATATGAATTATTATAAGCTACGTAATAATCAGTTCCTAATTATGCTAGTACGTCACCCATGACGTCTTGCGATATCAGAAAACCTCTGGATCTGGGTAGAGACTTCTCGTAGGATTTACGTAGCAATAGTAGATAGACATGCACCACAGTAATACAACTCAATTAACCTCTTCGAAATACCAATACAATTTAGTACATTTATTTTCGAAAAACTACCAAATGGTGGTACATGATAAAATCAGCCAATAATGTTTTAGTGTAAATAATAGTGGTTAACAAGAGGGGTGTGATAGAAGGACAGATAACGGTAACGGCCAAAGAGACTGTGTCCAACTTCACTGCAATATTGTAAACGTTAACCGTTATAGATTGTGTTTATGTTTAACATCAACCACAGCAAAACAAAAGGTTGTGTTTCATGTTAGGTGTCCGGGTTACTCAGCCAGAACACCGAACGTGGATGCTCAAAAATGCCCTGAAAACAGGACAACTGTGTACTATTTTGCTGTGGGTCGTCATATAAAATGAAAGTAAATAACCACAGTAGACAATGCAAGATTTGTTCCAAATATCGGTGTACGTCTGAGATAATGTGGATCCCGGAAGTTTTTCAAATAAATATTTTTTAAAAGCAATATAATAAATATATGCCATCCCGGATAAGAATACTGCAAAAGCGATCGGCCACAAATGTAACAAAACTACCTTGAAATGGTATGCAATGACCTCTTAGAAATATGGGCAGTTCCGGCTATTAGACCGAACGCTTCCTCCTCAATGTAACAGTAGGATTAAGAAATAAATCTACGACCATTTAGACACTAATATATCGGAAGTGCAGATATATACGACTTCCTCACGATAGCATTAGTCGACATAGTCAGTTCATAGGATCACCAGTATGATACCAGTAGCAGAAAGCCATCATAGAATGCGACCTTGGGTTCGCTTTCCATTGCTCAGTTTGCTGTAATGATTTGCCCGTGTCTCCGGGGCATCGACGTGATCATACAAGTTGGCCTCACAAGACGTACGACCCAATCAGTGCAAGTTCTGGGCTATCCAAAGACAGTTTCTTAACTTGATTATACATTTGACATCGTAGTCCGACTTTGATCTCATAGATCATGACTGGTAATGTGATGGCATTAACGGGATTTTCGTTTTTTAAATATAAAAGTAGGCAGACATCATTTTAGAACATGACGTAGTTCAGTCTTCTTTTTAAGATCCTATAAATTATACCATTTTGTTTAATTATAATAATTAGTTGAACTTACTATGTAAGTGGCTATGCTTATTGCACATAATGCAATAATCAACAAATGATGCATATTATATTGACGTATATCATGAATACTGGACATGAATTATCGTGTAATGTTGAAACAGAGATATATCATACTATAATTCAATATTTATTTCATATTTATATTAAAATAAACGTATTTTGTATATTGAAATGTGGAATTGCAAGTAACATAATTGTTAATTAATGAATATATGTTCAACTGTGCAATTGCATGATTGCCATGACATCGTGCCATTGTGAAGCATAAGTCATGACGACACAACCAGCCATAAATGACATTGCACAACGTCAAAAATGACGTCAAAAATAACGTATACATAGATGTGGGTAGATCTATATTATACGTAATACATTCTTGACAAATCCGGTGAGATAATACACTTAAGAAGTTAATCGACTTTACTTTCTAAAAGTGAATTATCGACGGCTGTGTTAACCCCTGGGCTTCATGCCAACGTCAATCAGCGGGGCCTACGTAATTAACGTTGAGAGTCGACGTCCTTCTGACCATAACCGTGGACATACATCGGAATGAAACGTGTTTCGGACACTGCGTTAATTTGAAATCTAGCTGCGTGATGTCAGCTGATTTACCAGACCAAAGACATTATTAGATTTTTTTCTGACGACAATTCCGTGACGTCATCAGGTGGGATTCATTTCGTCGTTTGGTTGGTTTCATCTCTGCGTAATCATCTACACATGTAATACAGTACTGGACAGAAGACGTATTCAATTGGTTTCTTCGATAATGATCATGATTGAATCCTTCGAGGTGGATTCATATTACTAGTACGTATATATTATATTCCAATGTACCGCTAGTACATGTCCATTTGGTAAAGAATCAGTAGAAAATCATCACGCAGTGTATACATACTTTATCATGCCCCTAGAATACGAAGCCTTTTGAGTAAGAGTACAAAAACTAAAATTTGAGTTGAGAATGAAATCTTATTAAGAAAACAAGTCACGTACTCTCGGGACCAGGTCATAAATTATGCTCCCTTATTTGACAATCGATAATGCTATATTTTGTAATAAGCATACTATTATAACAACTAACACCAGAAAATTATTGTGCGAGAAACCGACCTACAAATGAAATTAGTCTCATTTTCCTATTTTATCGGAAAATATAAAAATAAAAATAAATTATAAAATAGATTACTAAGCTATTCCTGAGTGTTTATTGATGAGTTTTCAAATCATATTTTCGAATATTGGAATCATAATAAATGTACAGTTGACCATTTTGAAATAATTCACATCAGTCGTTGAATTTCCATTTAGCATTAACATGGTTAGTATGTTTCAAATACAGCGTCCAATGTAACTTTAACCTATCACATTGCCATTCAAATATACTATATTTTTAAGAACAGTATGATATAATATAACTTGCATCTACATTTGTACCGTGCCTGGGTATAGTATAGTATAGCCACTTTACGATCACACGGTCTGTTAAAGTAGGGTGTCAAGTTAGGAGAGCCCACCGTTCGTATTTCAATGTTTGCTTGTATTATTATTTATGAACCTCTTAAGCGTTCAATCGTCCTTGAGCGAGGCTTTTCTTCAATATGAGCAAATACTTATGCCGACTGTAGATAAAGACGTATGTATTATGTATTGTTCCACAACATGTCTCCATGTTGTTCTCAGTTCTAAGCTTTTGGAACTGGATGTTTGATAGTCTGCCAAGATTCATGATTTATATTGTATTATGTTTGTCGCGATGAAAACTTTTGCTATAAGCCTAGCTAAATAGACCTAAGTAAATATCTGAAACGTTTGTGTTTAATGCATATCAAATAATACTTATTGAGAACAGTGGCACCGTTGTCGGTTATATATGCAGTATACAGTATCAAGGTCATGGCAATATTTAAAGCATATATGAGTGGATACTATTTATTTCTGTAATACAAGCAGTTATTTTGTATTAATGGAATAGTAGGTTATCTGTAAAGTTCGCATTTATCAACAATTCACAGGGGTTAAAGAGTTTGTCGAAAAATACATTTATTCTCAAAGATTCGCCCTATAGTGACAAAGAACATACAATACAATACAATATACTGTACTGTTATAGAATCAGGAGAACATATGTTAATCTATAGTAGTATAAGGACTATTCAAACACGTTGTAGTAATACTCCATACTGGGACAAAAACCAATGAAATAAAAAGTGTTAATTTACAATCCATGACCTCACGTTTGATAAACTAATAGCATAAATATATATAGCATACTCAAGTTGTATTTTATTAATAGCTTATGATCATTGGCAATATTGTCAATAGTGAAAATGTAGGAAATGTCTTATAAATAGTACAGAAAGACCATTGTATAGATATTTCGGCAGAATTGTACTAGGTATATACACAAGGATTTGCACATCCCGATGACTGGTAGAAACATTTATATTATACGTTCTAAGAATAATTAATAATATTATACCGCTGTATTATTCGATCAATGGGTGTTTATGTTGTTGTTGTCGCCATGAAAGCGAAAGCCAACCACGATAGTAGTCATATACCGACATACATATCCAAGGCATTATTTCCGAAAGCAGGTTCTTTCAATATCGCTTACCAATACCGCAGATCAAAGCTGACCACCATACCGAAAATACCCAATACAATTGTACCGACTGTCATTCGATAATAATGCGATACATCAATATTCTTGGTAGGGGAGATGGGTTAGAGAGTGTGTAGTAGGAACAGTTCTGTGTTCGAATCCAAGTACAAGAACACAAGGTCTTCACCTGCCGGTGATCGAGTTCACTCTAGTCGCTTATAATTTGGACCATTTAGACGTCGAGATAATGGAGTCCTATTCAACAAATTACCTATCGATCTGCAATAGAAAAACACATGTTATTGGTGCTCGAAAGTATTCGAAATGTCGTGTGGTCTCCGCTAAGCTGTATTGCTAAATGCAGTCCTAGTCTAATTTCCTGTGTATCTATTGTGCTCTCTACCCAAGTCCAAAGCCGATAATGCTCTAAGCATGAGAACATTATCTGTATTGATGTGATAATAGACTATACATGTACGCATACATGTATGCATCTATGTCCTGGCCTTGACTGCAAGTCTTCCCAGTACAAAGTTCCGTGGCATGGGAATAACGCACCCAACTATACATCCATGTCGTTGACCTTGACTTGACACTGTGAGATGCCTCAAGTGTCCACACCCTGCTAATGGGTTATTCAACAATATTGAAACCTTTATAGGCTATACATAAGTGGCCACACCCTAGAAACAAGCTGCACGTTACTTTATATGTACCAGTGATTGTCCATCAACTTGAAACACTATTACAAAGCAAATTGTCCACACCCTAGTATAGCAATTAGGCGCATGTGCATGTAGGCGTCCAATCGTAATAGAAAACGTTGAGAGATCTCGGAAAATGAGATTATGCTCGTACATAAATGGTTACGGAAAGGTCGTGAGATGCCCCTATATTAAATTGCTGCTAATTTGAAATTTAAGAAATATAACTTGCGTTTCCTATTAGATTTCATTCGGAGTGTCTATTCTGTGTAGACGACATTGAAAGCTTTGCATTTATTTATAAAAGTTGTAAAATAGTTGTAGACATCTTCCTCGATTTCTGTAACGCCTCTCGCCCATTTCCTCCACAATGCAAACCTTCAATTTAATTAATTCCGAGTGCTTATCTGCTGATGCCACTCAGTAGATCCAAATGGTAGGCTGCATGTATATAACCTATGATCACAATCAGACTATGTATCCTGACTGTCACCCTCTTATACATGTAATGTTCATCTCCTACCACTATACGATTCACCCTCTGACTTTTTTGATATATATCAATGTCCACACTTTGAAAATGTGACTACCGGAATAGCCAGCAAGACCTAACTCGTTGACTCTCTTCACTCGCCACGTGTCAGTGAGAAAGTGAATTTTAAGATGCTGTAGTGTATTAAACGAGGAAAGATTCCGTTATTTGATTATTTAGACATGTTCTTCGCAATAGAACTCAGCATCTATGTACGTAGGTACTAGGTACTACATCATACATGTCTAAGTATTGACATTGGACCCACTTGCATCGTTCTAACTGTTACTTTGTCAAATCCTGAATAATGTAACAATTTATGAAATCATGCATGTAAGCCTTAAATGTCCACCGGTCCTTTTTTATCTTTCTTATTTGTTTTTATTTTTATTTTATAATACATCTTTCTATTGTTCTCTATTTGTCGCCAGCTTGTCCTTCCCGGTACGTAACTAACTTCCAATGGTAACAATTCGCAATCATTTCTGTTACAGGATCCCCGTTTCAATCAGGAAATTGACAAGCGGACCGGATACACTACCCACAGTATCTTGTGCCTCCCTATTATCAACTATGAAGGGGAGGTAATCGGGGTTGCGCAAATCATTAACAAGATTGATGGGAATCATGAATTCTCACTTCAAGATGAAGAGGTAGGTGACATCCGGGTGATCACCGCCATCGCTCAGCCGTGCCCAGAGTCTAATATTTAGCGCATATATAATCCGACCGTTATTACTTTTATGCCATTTATATATAGTCGCGATGCTATCGCTTGCTACGAGCTTACGAAGACAGTTAATTGGAAAGTCTGCTGATTCCTGCTTTGGTTACTAGGTTGATTAATAGCTATTTTATTCATGAAAACATGGATTATGAACAGGTCGGCATACATTGAGCCCCGTTGCACAAAACAGTTGTAGCTACAATTGATTGTATGTCCGATACAAATGTAACTCTGGCTATACGAGCCATTTATATCTCTACGATAGTTTTAGCTAACTATATTTTCAAATAATATAGTGATAAAAAAATGCTTCAGAAAATGGATGTATTTAACTTACAATCAATTGTAGCTACAACTATTCTGAACAACGGAACCTTGCGCTATCTTCTTTTAGACAATCTCATTACACATATTGCATGCAGGTAGTAGGAGATTTATGCGTGTATACCAATTCAATCTGTGTGCATACAATGACAAAACGCGATCGATTGCTATGCTAAAATTGAGAATAATTAGATGTCATTGATCTAGAAAATTTAATTACCAGGTTTCCAGATAGTAATATTTCAAATACAATCTCTTCAGGACGCACATGTATGTCTTTCCAACTTAACTTAAGTATGATTTAACTTATTTGTATTGACAACATGGTATTGTTCTTTGAAATTCGGGTGTACGAAATAATAATTAGAAATGTATAAATTAGATAAATCTTAATCTAATCAAATTCTCTAAAATACCGTCGGGTTTTAGTTATGCTGTTCATGGGCACGTTAAAAAGACATCATAGCGGACATTTCGGAATGAGTTTAAATACGACTGATAGGGTTGAAAAGATGCGTTTTAAAAGACGAGTTAGACAGATTCCTTTACCAGCGTTTACGGATTGGAAGTGTCACTTGAAACAGTTCGCTAACTGCTGTATATGCAGTAAGGCCTCTCAAGCGGGTCCCGAAATAACGAATGATTTTCAATTCCTGCCTACGATTTCATTCTCAAGCTCAACGGGAATTTGTGAATAAAACTTTCAATTGAGCATAGAATCGTAGTGCTGGACTGTAACGTAGTGATTGTAACGTAACCCTGACTCGGTATCGTTTCTCAAAGCTCTCATATATCCATGTGCACGATACATATGTATTATAGATGGCTACGAGAATCCTTATGGTCTCGTAGTAGACATGAGAGCTTCGAGAAACGACACCCTGGCCCCGAGATTACGAAACCTTTTTAAAGTACCATTGCATGCTCAACTCAAAGGTTTGTTCACAAATCACAACGTAAATTGTGTCCCCGAGAATGAAATCGTACTCAATAGGTTTCGTAATTTCGTGTACTCTATGGTGAAGTTTGGAGAATGATCCCTTAGTGTTACGTCATACAGAAGACCCCTGTATTGATCTGTTTTTGAACCAACTTTTAAGTATACACGTAGATATGTGGGTGCACTTTCCGTTCTGACGCAACGCAGAATTCCCGTATAGAGTATGTAAAGCATGTATGGACACCTTTTACTGTGGCGCCTCTAAATGCATTAAAATATGCCTTCCTCCATGCCTTATGCTCATTGTAAGACATGTGTACTTGATAATAAATGAACAGACAGAAACGGCATATCAAAGAATCGACATCGGGGTCAAATAGCTGGAAAGTCGTACTCCATTTACTGAATAGCCGCTTGTAACAAATCGCATTGCAATACCACGTATGCGAGAAAGCGTACAAGCGTTCGCGGGTTACTAGTAGTAGGTATTATGTATTGTGTTATGTGTTATTCTAAATAGTGTTACCTGGTCCGGGTCAGCACGTACGTTAACAAGGTGATAGCCCACAACATGTCAATCATTGAGTACTCGTAACCACCATGGAAGAAATTCAACGCGTTCTCCAGGAAGACAGGGTTATTTGTAATAATAATAATAATAATAATAATAATAATAATAATAATAATAATAATAACAATAATAATAATAATAATAATAATAATAATAATCATAATAATAATAATTAATAATAATAAAATAAAATAAATAATAATAATAATAATAAAATAATAAAATAATAAAAATAATAATAATAATAATAATAATAAAATTAAAATAATAATAATCATCATCATCATCATCATCATAAAAAATAATAATAATCAATCAATCAATCAATTGAGTACTCGTAACCGCCGTGATAAAAATGCAACGCATTATCCATAATAATAATGATAATAATAATAATAATATTATATTATATTTTATCGACTTCCGGTCCCTATCGTACTAAACAGAACAACCCTAAGACAGCCTTATTAACTCCAACCATATAGAAATGGTGGGAATACGTCTAGTAAATAGGCCTACAACTAAATGCCATGTCACCTGACACGTGTACGTGTGTATACAACAGTACTAAAGTGTACTTCCCACTATTAAACATCCAAAGACAGTATAGTAGTATTGTACCTCAAACATACTATATGCGTGCGTACTTTGGTCAATATGCTAAAATAAATCTTACTCATAATTATCTACGTACAAGAATTCTCAAAATAGTTGTTAGCAATTCATGAGTTTGTGACGTCATTCAGAGGACATGGCCTACGTCCGGTCCGGGGTCCCGTTTCCCAGAACGATCGTAGTGCTCCGAGATTCGTAGCTCCTATAGTCTCTTAATCGTCTTGCCACGGCAGTACGTTGTCATAAGATCATATTGATATACACGTTAACATGTAGTTGCTAATTAAGGAGTTACGCCCACGTAGCGCTACGATCCAGGCCAGGTATGTTTTCAAAAAAAGAAAGGTCGTAATGTAGTCCGGGCGGAAATCTGGGGTATGTGCCATGCCTTTACTATAACAGGAAATGACGTGTTCCCCAAAGCACGCCTGGACCTATTTCGCAAGCCTGTTGCGATAGCACCTGTAAACTATGATCCCCATGGTACAATCAACAGCAATATTTAACAGACATTAACGACATAATCATAAGGTAGTATCCAATTTTGTCATTATACGCCCTTGAAACCACCCCATTGATACAACAGTATTCATAATATCACACCCTACTGTACATACGCAATGCCAACCATAAAATAAAGTGATTTCCTTTTGTTGTTTCCAGCTCTTTCGGAAGTACCTCACATTTTGCGGTATCGGGATAACAAATGCCCAGCTCTTTGAAATGTCTGTCACAGAATTCCAAAGAAATCAGGTTCGTAAAAACCTTCATTCAATTGGCGTAACGCTCATGTCCTATGATTCCTCAATCATATATAAGTATACCATATATAGGATTGAATAGGGAAGGGAAATACTTTACCCGTGCCTAATCCGTCGTATAAACGACGAGCGATTTGGCGACAATCGTCATAGAATACACCTTGTAATATCTGACTAAGGCCACGAATGAGTTCTTCTGTTGACGATATCGCCGCGTGTTGTAAGGGAAATAGAAGGTCGTTACACGTCAAATGTCCAAAAGTGTTTTGGCAACCACTGTGTTGGACACCTGGACACAGAACCACGAGACCGACTGAAATGGCCACATGTATACAGAGAGTGTACGATAAGATAATGTTAAGACACAGACACCTCCACAAAAGAAAGCGAGTGGAACCCGTTACCAATGATGGAGAAAAACGTGGTGGCTTTAACGCAGAGGTAAGAGAAGCATATTTGGTATTTAATTAGGAATCCTTGAATGTTATGGCGGTATACCCTGCGATAATATAGTCTTCTCTTAAGGAGATGTTTAAGCGGTAGTTAGAAGCTGTGATATTTGGGAACCCTTGGATGTCATGAAGATTTTATCTACGATACTATAGTTTTCGCCTAATAAGGGTTTTTAACGTCACGGTCAATATCTTTAGTATTGGGAACCCTTGGATGTCATGGAGGTATTCACTATGATACAATAGTGTTCTCCTAATGGGCTTTTGAAGTGGAAGTAAGCAGCTGTGGTTTTGGGTACCATTGGATGTCATGGAGGTATTCACTACGATACAATAGTATTCTCCTAATGGGCTTTTGAAGTGAAAGTAAGCATCTGTGGTTGTGGGTACCATTGGATGTCATGAAGGTTTTCTTTACGATACTATAGTTTTCTCCTAATAAGGGCTTTTGACGTCGAGGTAAACCTATTTAGTATTGGGAACCCTTGGATGTCATGGAGGTATTCACTATGATACAATAGTCTTCTCCTAATAGGCTTTTGAAGTGGATGTATGCAGCTGTGGTTTTTGGAACCCTTGGATGTCAAGGAGGTATTTATTACCATACAATAGTCTCCTCCTACTGGGCTTTTGAA